>CAJUYG010000566.1:0-15702 GCA_910591675.1 Galerucella calmariensis | reverse complement strand
CTTTCGAATTTTACACGAAAAGTATTGAGTTTATCGTGCATATTTATAAAAACAAAGTTATAGAGCGTGCAATTTGCTATAAAATTCCGTGGTTCAGAATGTGAAAATTCTCATCCCTGCAGCCACGGCGGATGAATAAATAAAAAAAATTGAAAAAACAGTTGTTTTTCAGACGCAAAATACTACTGCAATTTATGAAGCAATGTAAATCATTATTTGTCTCACGAACTGAAAGCAACAAACGCGGTTTCGATATCTTATTCAGTTGCTGAGTAATCTAATTGTTAATAAACATTGAGTAAAACAAATAGACATTATTAGAATAAAAACATGCCACAAAAAATTGTTAGCTTTCATATGCAATGAGTTAATCAACAATTTTTTCGGTTCAACTAACTCAGACGTTAGTTTAAAAAAGTGGTTAATATTTTACCTTAGTAACAATTAAGATATCTGAGCGGTTTTCTATTTTAATTGAAATCTCAAAAAATCCACTTAAAGGACTTGGGAAAACACAACTTTTGGCGTTTTAACCGTTCAATTCGGACCATTTAATCCCGAGTTATTGAATCCCAAACTTGATCAACGGTTCTCGGTAAACGTCAACAAGCTAACGACATGCAGGTACGATTTAACTTCTAGCCACATATTATAATCTGCTATACTCAGCTTTGCCATCTCCTCGGAATCACAGCACCAAGAGCCTAAAGTCGATAAAATCAAGTTTGGGATTCAATAACTCGGGATTAAATGGTCCGAATTGAACGTTCAAAACGCCAAAAGTTGTGTTTTCTCAAGTCCTTTAAGTAGGTTTTTTTAGTTTCCAATTAACATGAAAAACCGCACAGATATCTTGATTGTTAAAAAGGTAAAATTTTAACCACTTTTTTAAACTAATAGACCAGGGTCGATAATTTTTAAAATGGTAAAAAGTGAAAAAAAATTATAGTAGGATGATACCCATTGGAAAAGGTAGAGAATATAACAAAAACGAAAGGAAAAATAAATTACGGGCGATCTGAGGTCGGGAAGGGGAAGGGGGTGAGTTTTTAAGGGTAAAATACGGTAAATCTCGATTTCCGGTAAAACTGCAAGTGTTATGAAAAAAAGTTGAATGGCAAAGTTGTAGGTAATAAAAAGATCAACAATTTTTGTATCGACACTTTTTTCACATAACCTCAAAATTTATGTGAAAAATTCGAATAACCGAGTTTTTGGTTTTTTATTTGTATCTTTTGCAAAAAAATTTATTTTTCCACGAAATTTGGTGAAAACTTACCTTTGTATGTCCCAAAAATACAGTAATTTTTTTGATTTAAATTATTCATTTTTTCACCTTATTTTGACTTAACATCGAAAAAGCACTCTAAATTTTCAATCGAAAATTCACACGTCAAAATATCTCTACTTTCTGATGGTATAAAAAAAATATACATTACTATGGTAAATATTCTCAGAAAATGCAAATAGTGAAAAAAACTCGAATCCGAAATTTTTTTTTGAAGCATTATGTATAATTTTGAGCTATTTATTAAAATTTGCACTTTGATTACTAGAAAAACGTGAGATTCCATGTTATATTGATAAACAAAAAAATTGCTAATCGAAATATACTACTATAATGAACAACCAAATAAGTTAATAAAGTTAATATTTAATAAGACATCTACAATATTTTGAGAAAGTTTTCGAATCTTCTTTAAATTATATGCATTTTTATTTTAAGATTTTTGCAAGAAAAAAATTTTTCTAACAAGAAAAACAAGGACAAAATAATAAAAACGTTAATAAAAAGATTACAGTCACAAGGATTTTCCTGTAAACAAGCAGAAGAAGATGCTGATGCTGACATTATTAAGACCTCGATAGAAATTGCTAGAGATACTAATCAAACTATCATTGTTGTGGGTCAAGATATTGATCTGTTGGTCCTTTTAAATCAATTAAATTCTAATAATCATGATATTCATTTTCTCAAGCCAGGTTCTGGTACTATAGAAGATCTATTTTTACATCTAATAGTTTCAAATATGAATCCTTAAAAAATATCTTTGCATTTCTCCATTGTTTTTCTGGTTGCGATACAACATCTGGATTTGCCGGAAAAGGAAAAAAAGTATCGTCAACTCTTTATTAGCCGATAAAAATGTGTCAACTTTGGCCAATATTTTTTATAAAAAAGATGCGAGCAAAGAAGATATAAAAAAAATGATTAATCAAATCTATATATAAATGTAAAAATTATATAACACTGAACCAATTAGGATTTCAAAAATATCAATTGGCAAGAATTAAATCATATTTCATATTGGCCAATCTTCCACTCACAGAAGGTGCAGCAGAACAACATTGTTACAGGGCATATTATGGAAGCAACATCAACGCGGCATTATGCCCAAATTTACAGACAAGGAATTAATTCCGGAAATATTGCTTAATACTACTTGCTGCAGCTGTGAAACTGGATGTAACAGTTTAAAATGTGGCTGCCGAAAACATGGTTTGAAATGCACAAATTTATGCTCAAATTGTCATGGTTCTGAAACATGCTCGAATGTAGAAGAAAAAACCTACAAGGAAGTTGATGATTCGGATGAAATTGTGGATGAAGAACCAATGCAGACCGGAAATAATCTTGGAGATGAAGACGGTGATGGTCTCGAAGATTTCGAAGATCCACTAGAATCGGGACGGTTTG
Source organism: Galerucella calmariensis (assembly GCA_910591675.1). Classification (NCBI taxonomy): domain Eukaryota; kingdom Metazoa; phylum Arthropoda; class Insecta; order Coleoptera; family Chrysomelidae; genus Galerucella; species Galerucella calmariensis. The sequence goes on along the minus strand of CAJUYG010000566.1, from coordinate 13,004 downwards.
TCGAATCTAACGATAAAGAAATGCCATCAAAGTGACAAAAACTTATGGAGAAGTAATTAGAATGCAAGATAAAGTATTGATAAGTAAGAAGATTATTGTATTTGAAAATATTATAATAAATAACGTCATCAGTAAAAAGTATTTAAATTCAATAGTACGATTTGCATGTATATTTATCTATTATGAGATTTTCTATGGCATAAATGTAATGATAATTTAATAAATCAACTTTATTACTAAAAAAAAATTGCAGCAGTCACATTTTTTAGATGAAATCCTTTTTAAATCCTATTTTTGATATTTATGACTATTTATAACTATTTTCGCATGTTTTTTACAATTTTGATGTTTTATGGATTAGCAATTTTTTGGTTTATCAATATAACATAAAATCTTTCGTTTTTCTAGTAATTAAAGTGTAAATTTTAATAAATAGCTCAAAATTATACATAATGATTAAAAAATAGTATATTACGTAACGTGTGCGGAAAGTGACATTTTTCACACGAGAGTATTGTCTCACGAGCGCAGCCGAGTGAGACAATCCCACGAGTGTGAAAAATCACTTTCGCACAAGTTATGTACACTATTTTTCCTACGACCACGCGATATACTTTTACCAAATTAGGCATGTATAATCTTGCTTTTTTATGTAGATGTGAGAGGTTTTACATATGTGTATTTGTAAATACTTTATATGGTTTTGATTACTTACCTTTGAAATTGGCCCAGAAAATTGTGATTTTTATGTTTTAATAACATGAAAGTCCAATAAATGTCGATATAAACACATTTTATTTTGGAGAATAAATAAACTGTTGTGTATATTTCCTTAGCGCTTATTAGTATCTTGGACAAGAACCATAAGCTACAACAGTGGGATGGCCGAGCGGTCTAGGCATCCGTGGGCTCGTTTTTTGACAAGCAGTAGGGTGGTTCGAGTCCGGGCTCGGTATTTTTTTTTTAATTTTAAATGAAATAAATAGATTATATTATATTATTATATGGACAAATCAACTTAGGAAATAAGCATTTCACATATACATATTAATTTGCGGAGTAAAAAGACTAGCATTTCAACATTCAATTTGACAGCTTTTTTATCCGCACACGTACGGATAAGATTTTTTTCCGTACGCGTATGAATAAAGGTCACTTTCCATAGAACTATAGTCAGTGCGATATATGTCACTTTCCTATGTGGTCGTAGGAAAAAATATTTTCGGATTCGAGTTTTTTTCACTATTTGCATTTTCTGAGAATATTTACCATAGTAATGTATATTTTTTTTATACCATCAGAAAGTAGAGATTTCAAGGAACAAAAAACACACCAACTTTTTTAAAAAAGCAGATATTTTGACGTGAGAATTTTCGATTGGAAATTAGGGTGCTTTTTCGATATTAAGTCAAAATAAGGTGAAAAAATGAATATTTTATATCAAAAAAATTACTGTATTTTTGGGACATACAAAGAAGTTTTCACCAAATTTCGTGAAAAAATAAATTTTTTTGCAAAAGATAAAAATAAAAAACCAAAAACTCGGTTATTCGAATTTTTCACATACATTTTGAGGTTATGTGAAAAAAGTGTCGATACAAAAGTTGTAGATCTTTTTATTACTTACAACTTTGCCAATCAACTTTTTTTCATAAGACTTGCAGTTTTACCGGAAATCGAGATTTACCGTTTTTTACCCTTAAAAACTTACCCCCTCCCCCTTCCCGACCTCAGATCGCCCGTAATTTATTTTTCCTTTCGTTTTTGTTATATTCTCTACCTCTTCCAATGGGTTTCATCCTACTATAATTTTTTTTGGTCTCAAAAATTATCGACCCTGGTCTATAACGTCTGAGTCAGTTAAGCCGAAAAAATTGTAGATTAAATAATTGCATATGATAGCTGTAACCTTCTAGTATGTGTAAAAGTATTATTGAAAGTTCAAACAATTTTTTGTGGCATATGTCTTTATTCTAACAATGTCCATTTCTTTCACTCAATGTTTATCAACAATTAGGTTACTCAGCAACTGAATCGAAAACGCGTTTGTTGCTTTCAGTTCGTGAAAAAACAAAGACAAATGATGATTTACATTGCTTCACGTTGCATTAGTATTTTGAAAAACAGCTGTTTTTTCAATTTTTTTTACTTATTCATCCGCTGTGGCTGCAGGGATGGGGACTATTACATTTGGAACCACGGAATTTTATAGCAAGTTTCACGCTTTATAACTTTGTATCCATACATATGCTCGATGAACTCAATACTTTTCGAGTAAAATTAGAAAACGTGTGGAAACACAGGCCCATTTTTGGTTGTTTTGGCTATAAACTGTTATTGTGCAATTAGCACAGCCTAAAAACAGGTGAGGGCAACGGATTATCATTAACCATGTTATTTTTGAGGGATTCCATCAAAAATCTCGCCTACTGCTTTCACATCCATGTTTTGATAGTTTTTGGGATAACCCGACTGGACTAATCAAGATAATTCGTTTCTATTAGATAATCGGCTGATTCCACTGGGACCCTTTCAGATCTATTCTGTTTATTAATTATCCCGCAATAGTAGGCGAAAGTCAGCTAATGATCTGTTTCTGTTCTAGTGAAATTACCCACCCTCCCAAAGATTTTTTTGTACCACCCACTTGTTTGTGGCCATATTTATTTTTTTCTACTTTGTGACGTCGCAGAAGGGTTCGGTTTAATGAATGGAATTGATGAACCTTGCCGGTCCGTTTCACCCACCAATTCGTTGCCATTATGATCGTCGTGCCCTGTTACCCAGGTTACACTGACCTTGTAATGGTCTCCAAATGCGCTTGAAACACAAGTAATCCCATACTAGCGTAGATCTGTCCTCTATGGAATCACGTGCCTTCTCTCCTACCGGTATAGTTATTTGGAATTTCCTGCGATTGGCTGAGTTGTTGTTGACTTTGCTCAGTTGTGTGAGTGGTTTTTATTGCTTCCCTATTGCTTCCTAAATGCTTTTCAACTGCCTATACTTGATAATACTCTCTCGACAAGGCTGTTTTAAGAATTTTGCCTATTTCATGGTAGATCTGCAGGCAATACATTTTGCACCGGAGTAAATTGGTATGGACGATACTTTACGAGGTGCTGTCTTCAGGAAATTGGAGTTTCACAGATATCTTGAGCAGAAAGTAAACATGTGTACCTACTAGTACCCAAGGATAATGTTCAACGCGAGATTTCTAAAATTTTAGGTAGCTGTTTGATTATTTTCTGAAATATTCATAATCCGCAGAAATCCTGTTGAGATTTTCAATTAGAATAAATAGCAATTACACAGTGTGAAACCGCCGAATGGAAATGTCCCAAAACGCCCTCATTTATTCTTTATTGAATTTATTCCAATTGACTGTTTCACACTGTATATCTCATATTCACATTTTCATTAATTGACCAGAATAAATACATACTAAATATCACAATTATTGTCAAAATCACTCATTACGTCCGCCTACTACGTTAATTTTTCCAAGATCCCTGCCTACTACGTTGATCTTACTTCAAATTGATAATTAAATAATTCAGTTGATCCCCAGCATGTCATTATCCTTAAAAAAGTAGCCTGTGTGACGCCCTCTGGAACATACATCAAAATAGATATAAATGATGATTGCTTATACCCAAAAACATTACAGAGCCGTAGAGCACAACACCTAGGAGACTTCTGGATAGAGGAGGGGTACTTACCTCAACTAAATCCTGTGAATATCCCCAAATTCCTCCAGGAAATATGTTCAAAGGAACTACTAGTCCCTGAGACTGAACAAACAGTGAATAAGCCCCAGGCACTGGATTCTTCACTGAGGAAGCAAGCAAGTGAACACATATTTTGTCTTTATCTTTCTTATTTATTCACTTTCACTGCGGGAAGCTCTATACTCCCTCAGTCAAGACTCTCTCTCGCTGCAGTACAAATACATACAAAAATTGCGAAAGAAATGAAATTTCACTTTCAACACCCTGCTTCATTCTTATCAGCGTTTTATTGAATCAAGCTCGCTTAAATCGTAAGAATTTACTGTTCTCCCATGAACAATTACTTATGGATTACCCTGTATAGTTTGGCAAACTCATCTGAACCCTACGAATGGAACATTCGACATTGCCACGCTTAACTATCAAAAAGCTACTGCTGAATATGTAGTAGTAGTCATAGTTAAATGGAATCCGTTTTCACTATCGAGTAATGAGAAAAACAAGTAGAAAAACAAGACCCAAACTTTCTAATCGACGTTACAGGGAACATTGAAAATCATATTTGAAGCATCACCGTAAAATGTATGCCACTACTATAGATACTAAGAAAGAGAAATCTTCCGCATACATCAGTTGTTGCTATGCAACCACATCCTTTGGTATTGGCAAGCGCGTGCATTTGTTCTTACTTTTCACTTCGACCATTGACTAATATTGATTGTTGGCCTTTTGTTTCACCCCTTACCGACAACGCGTAGCTTCAGTTAGCTTTGTCAAACTATATATGTGCTACTTTGCAATAAAAAGCTATTTAGTCCTTTCTTTGATGAGTTAGGTACCGCTCGAAATTTAGGATAAATTAACAGCGATACAGTTAACTCGTACCAAACATCTTCATTGTTTACCGCTAACGCAGCCATATTTATTAATGCTGCGCCCTCTGTTGACGGCTTGCGACCGGGAACAGTCGCTCTCTTCGTAATGATGGAGATCGAAATCGGATATTTTTCTCAACAGAAGTGTCGAATGGGCAAATCCTTGTGACGTCATGTGACAGTTCCTCTGATTAATCCGATGATGAACAAGCGTTTTAAGCACAACACGTGGTTCTTAACAGTTCTTTTGATCGTGTTTGAGTTAATTTAATGTTGATTAGGTGCTTTCTTGGACTCTGTTTTAATTGCGTAGGGTATTTTAAAAGCTATATTATATGACTGTTTATAATAATAAGGATCATTAATACAAAACAACCAAATTACAAATCTATAATATATCCAAATAATTGTTTATCCAAAGGAAGACTGTCAGTAGTCTTCTCAGTTGGTAGACATGCCCTATACGAATTTCACCAATAACCGTTTGAAAACTTTTTTTTCGACTACGGCGAAGCAAAAGAGGGGATTATGATTTTGACGTGTATGTATTAATGCTTGTAACAAAAAATATAAAGCCTCTCTGTAGACACTTTACTGCGAAATTATATACCCAAATTAATTAAATGGAAAATAAGTTCAAAAACTGAAATCCGACTACGCCACAAGAAAATAATCTAATCTGAAATTGTTTGTAGAAAATGTTTAATATTCATCGCCGCACTAGGCAATGCAACGCACACCAAACTAATAGAATATGACTAGTTCGAAATGTCGTCTGATGGGCGGATGTAATTTGGGCGCTAAAGGATTAATGCACTTTTTACAACATGTAAACTAGGCGCCAAGACCGAAGGGTCATTTTAATCCTATGTGTATTTTGGGCGCTAACCGACTGAAGTACCCAGGCCCAAACCCGGTTATTCAAACTTAAAAAAAAAAACAAGAAAACCCAGGCCCAAACCTGGTTGATCAATGTGTAACTATGTATAAAAATATCAGAAAATAAGAAATAGAAAACTGAAAAAAACAAGAAAACCCAGGCCCAAACCCGGTTGATCAAAGTGTAACTATGTATAAAAATATCAGAAAATAAGAAATAGGAAACTTAAAAAAAAAACAAGAAAACCCAGGCCCAAACCCGGTTGATCAAAGTGTTACTATGTATAAAAATATCAGAACATAAGAAATAGAAAACTATTGGGTTTTTCCAAATATTGGTGGTTGAATTATTAAGCTACGAGTTATTTTATGACTCGACCTATCGCACTTTTAGCGGCGGAAATACATGTCGGATTATCTACCCTTCTTGGTCAGACAGGTAAAGAAGGATGGTTAGCGCCTAAATTACACCCGCCGCCGTCTGATAAGGACGTCGTGGTAATGATGTGGAATTATTCAAGGCGAAAAAAGAAAAAGAAAAGAAAGCGATTCATCCGTCATTTCAAGTAGGTACTTGAAAAAAGTATCTGTATCAGCTCTTCTCGTTGTGAAATTAACTAGGTTGAATCGACATGAAATCACATCCAGCATCTGCAACTACAGTTTTTAAGCAAATTTTCTACATTTTCAAAACATAAATTCATAGATGAGTATCGATTGTAAAATTTTGTTATAAACGTAAAAAAATAACTGTACCTAGGTATATCAATTCTATAATCAAATTTCATTAACACATCTCAGCAATCATATACACTAACATCTCTATACCATAAGAAACTTCTTCATGAAATGAGTACTATTTGTGCACATGAAACTTAACTTGGATAACTAAAATATTAGGTAAATGAGCAAAATGTATTATAGCATTCGGTCGAAAGTGTTGTTTTGAATTTCGTTTTTGTGTAAATGGTGTTCTAAATTTAATCATATAACTTTACTATCTGTGTATTAAGAGCGGCAATGAATCTTTTCGCTCGTTATATTCACAAGATTTTTTCTAGGATCGCACCTTTTATATCTTTTTGTAATTTAATTTAAATAAAATATTTGTTGGTTATTCTAACTTGCATTTTATTCTAATTTTTAACTGATACTCTCAATAAACGATTAGGTAAAGATTCGATATTACTTATAACAATAACACTATTATTATGAAACTATTTATTGGATAAGGATAAATGTAACTATATAGGAATTTCAGCTTATTTCGAATCTCCCCGTGTTTTGATTGACTAATTTGACAAAAAAACGGTTATTGCGCAGAAATTTTGTGGGTGGTCAATGATGGGTATACCTACCTACTGTTTTATTTATTTATTTTTTTCTTCCAGACTTTTTAATATGTCACAAACAAAAATAAGGCCACGGAAAGCTAGGAATAACAACAAATGGGAGAGTATACTGTTAAAATGTGTAGAACAATGTTTCATGTAACATCAAGCGCATGCCAAATAATGACTTGAGAGGCAAATTTTAATACCTATTACAAAATATAAATTTTCAATAATTTTTTGTGTTATCGTATTTAGAAATAAAAAAAAACAAATTGGTGGCAGTTTTGAGAACTGCCGACAGAAGTGAAAACGAAAACAAATGAACCTTTTTCAAAATTTCTTTCCTTAGCAAATCGAAATTTCATAAAATAAATTAACCTGCACGAAAAATGTTGTGGAGCGCTCGTAATATAGAAATTTTACAATCAAATTAATCCCTATTCAAAATTTGATCATACGCAAATGATTGGAGAAATTTGTCCAAATAAATCAATCATTTGGAAATTTTCACACAAAAATGAACCTTTTTCTCAAAAATTTCATCAGACGCCTATGATGGTAGGAAATTTGTCCAAATGAGAATTTGTACAGGTGTTCCCTTATAAAATTTTATCTTACGTCCATGGTAGATAGAGATTTTTGCAAATGAATGTTTCCCTTTTGAAAATTTCTTCACACAAAGATGAATCTCTTTTCAAAAATTCTATCATACGCCCATATTGTGTGACAATAACGCGAGTTCCATGATTTTTGTTCACCCAAAATGTGCTCAACGCCAATGAAGAAGTTTGCCTACAGTCGCGCGTAGAATGTAAATACTTTATTCAAATGAGATCGAAATGAAGTCGACAAATACCGAGGATTTTTACTTCACGCTTTAGACCAAAAAAGGGAATCTTCTTTGCTCCCTAATTCCATCAAATTACTGATTAAAATGGTTATTAAAGTAGATATGAGTATAGTATTATATTTGGTAACTTGACGTTCATTTATTGTTTTTCGTCGTCATGGCTAATCTCACCAAATTTGATGAAATAATAAGCGAGCGAAAAAAATTTTTTTGCTCAGGAGCGTAAGTAACAATCCAGTAATATAGTAATTAGTCATTTTACGCTCGGCTGTAGAAAAAATTGTGGTGTTTTCCGAGTGTAAAGTAGAATTGCCGATATCAAAAGATCTGCTTCAAGTCGCGCAATAACTTTCTTCCTCAAGCGGAAATCTAAATACACAAATAGCTATTTCACTTCAAAAACTTGTGATTGTGTGTATAATGACGAGAGCTATAGTAAGTATAATATTTTGCCCACGACTATTTGATAATGTTTACATTTTACGTGTGCTTCGTGAAGTATAATAACGTACATTATTCACCAGTGAATGGTGGGTGTGGATGATGAACAAGGTCACATGACGCGGATAAATAGGACCTATATTGAAGGATATTTATATACAAATACCATAATATATAGTAAATAAAAATGAGCAGGATATTCGAACAATTACAATAATATACAGGGCGATTCATTGGGAAAGTGACATATGTTAACTGTAGATACGGGACACCTATGCGATCTTAAAAGCCCCATACTGGATGGGTATTACTATTTTAATAACCAAGATACAGAATGTTTTATCTATTTTGTCAAATTTATTATTGGTCGGTATTGTAGGCATTCAAAATTTACAACAATTTGAACAAATTGAATTTTACCAGATAAACTGTTTTGCCGAAAAAGCCAAGTAAATTACCAATTGGGTCCACTTTTTTCTGCTCTTTCTAACATTAAACTTGTTGATCGATTGGACACCTTAAAGTAAATACCTACGTGTGCAAAATTTCAACAAAATATTCAATGTAGTAAGAAAAAGTTACGAACCAATAAATAATTTGGCAAAATAGATAAAACTTGGTTATTAAAATAGTAATACCCATCAAGTACGGGGTTTTTGAAATAGCCTAGGTGTCCCGTATCTGTAGTTAACGTATGTCAATTCCCAATGAATCACCCTGTATAGCTGATTGCAAGAATTTTAATAATTACACTGAATGTGAATTGAAATTACTAGAAATTGTAATATGGAAAGCGAATCAGACACTGAAATGAATGGTTCCTACCCCGCCAAAAATAAGTGAAGCATAACAAAATGTATTGCCAGAAAAAATTTTATGTACCTACTTATATGAAAGCCTATAATTGTTTCCTAAATTGGAGAAGAGAGAAATAATAAACTCATTTAAAAACAGGTAATTAATAGTTGTGGGCAAAATATAGAAATCTACTCGCATATAATGGCAAATATTCACTTAGGGGCACCTTCGTGAATGATAGCCATCATCATATCCTTGTTGACATTGCAAAAAGACATTTTTTTCACTTTCTGTAATAAAAAACCTAGTTTATAGTAACAAAAATGTAAGCTATTTGATTGCGAAGTAACCAGCTAAAATATGATTACAAATAATTATGAAAAAAATGTGACAGTGACTTATGTTGAGAATGAAATGAATGCTTAGAATATATTTGAATTGTACACATTTTAAATCTAAACTATTCATTCTTACTCATATTTAATACGAATTTAGCCAATGGATTGATTTATTGAAAAAATAATATAAAAAATGTATAATCTATTAATTCTACAGATACAATCTTTACATTCATGGAACTAATGTCGGATTAGATGGACCAATGAATACCTAAGACATGATGACAGTCAATAAGAATAACTAAAAATTTTATAGATTACAAAGATTTAAATTTGGAATTTAAATGATATATACTCGTTATAGAATTCACGACTATCACACAAAATAATTCAAATTAGTAATCAAAATTTCATTTTCAATTGGCAAACATTTACAGATGTGTGATGTCATAGAGACGCCATTACTATTCAAGCGTTTTAGCGCAAAGTTTGAATTGCATTAGAGAAACGTGAATAATTTATCCTTCAAAACTGTTAATTTTTTTTTCAAAAAAGAAATTTTTTTGGATAAAGCTTATGCGTACAAACATCGTGGAGCCGTTTTTCAAAATTGGTCATCATGCTAATCTAAGTACAAAATTTAATTATATGCAACATCTCAGATGTTATATAGGTAAATCTATCATCTAATTATGGAACATTTGATGAACAATTGGATAGCATGAAATACAAAATTATCAAGCTAGTAGGAGTAATCAACGAGTATTCGTGAAATTTATACAATCAAAAGTTTATAGATTATCACTAGCAATATATTTGTGACACTCATGGAAATTGTTCACATTCTTCATATTAAGATCCGATAATGCAATTATCGATTCTGGTTTGTATCTAGATGAATTTCTCGAACTAGTCCTCAACATTGGACACTCAACAGACACTACAGTTGTCATACTTGTCATAGTAGAACCTCTGTGATTTCCACCAGCAGCTTTCAAACCGCTGTCTATATATGTCTTCTTGTATTGTAGACCTGACCCATAGGGCAGGGGTTTGCCTCCTATGGCTCCTTTATGCCTTTCAGCTCTATCTTTGCAAAGACCATATCGTCCCATAAGTATGAAAAAATCTCTGCGATATTGTTGCGTTAGTAATGCATAGAGGCAAGGGTTTGCACAGGAATTTAGAGGGTAGAAAAATACCAACAGTATTTTTGTTTGAGTTACTGTGATTAACGGGAAGCCTAGAAGAGCAGTGATGGCGAAAAAAGCTATTGGCGCCCAGCAAGCGAAGTCCGTGAAGACTAGAAGTGCCATTCGTTTAGCCACTGTGAGGTCACTCCTGACTGATGTAGTAGATCCTGTACGACCACCTGAAATTTAGTTAATTTAGGAATATTAATTAACTGCAATGATTTAAAGCTAATTAAGACAGAAAAAAAATAGGTGGTTTCCACGTTATTTATTATATATTTCTATATCTTCACTTCTACCAGTTATAGAAAAGTCATGTAGTTGATATTGTAATTAGTAGTGCTAATATAATATAGTACATTCAATAGCCGTCATCGTTTGTGACGTATATCCGGGCTTTGGATATTTTATTTGCTATTTTGACATATAGCTAACCTTAAATTTGATAAATAAAATCATCAGGATCGGATTCAAGCCAAATTCGAAAAGACTATGAAATTAATAATTACCATTCCAATTTATAGCTGGAAATACTTGAGAACTTTTAAAATGCTTATGTTTTTTCGCATATCTAGTAATATTTTTGTATTATTTAAAAAAATATAACAATAAGATTAATATTCACTTTTCATAGATAATAATTGACCGCAAACAACAAAGTACAGACCGGACGCGAACTATCAGTGAGACATTAGAAAAATACGTAAGATTTACTGCCGTACGTCTGCATCCTATTTTGAAAAGTGTAATTTCTCCCGAATGATAGGTAGCGCTTGCGCGTAATCATCAACTAATCAAATTTCTTCAGTCAAAGATTAAGGTTATAACGTTTGTAATACATTTAAACGGTTCATTATTGTGATATTTTTATTATGATTAATCACAGACCTGCTTTTTTCCCATTTTTTCCAACGTAATGTGTTAAAAAGGACAGTAACAAACGATGACGCACACCAAAAAAGTTATTATTTGAACTCTATTATATTAATTGTAAAAAAATGAACAGAGTTCGACAAAAGTCTGGGACCGGACAAATATCGAAGAAAATATAAACTTTTTAAAAAACCTTCTCATACCACAAATTTAACTACAGCTTAAACTATAATTTGAACATATTTTAAAATATACCGGGTTTTCCAGTTTTGCGTAGCTACTATTTTTTTCTTTGAATGTATCTTTAACTATTCAATGGAAGATTTAAGAGGATGACGTCCTAATTCTTCAGAAAATATAGGGTTTTGCTATCCTATACCGAGTGGTTAAAAGGATACAGACACTTTCACTGAAAAATCACTATCCACTTGGAGACATTTTATGAAATAACAGAAAACAAAATAGTTATTTATGATACAAGTGCGTGAAGTTATACTTTTGCGCACGAGTTGCGAAAATGCAAGGAACGAGCGTAGCGAGTGCCTTTTTCGCAACGATTGCGCAAAAGTACTTCACGCACAAGTGTCATACACAAGTTTATCTACGAGGACATGAAGAAAAAATAAAAAAAAATTGATCTGAAGGGGTTGAAAAACATAAAAATGAATTTTCTATAAACAAATATATACACAACGAATTCTAATTATTTAAATTTATATTTACAGTAAAATGAGGACAATTATTTAAATTACTAATTATAACATTATAACATCTTTTTTAGGTAACAAATATTTTTCACTATGTCTGACACTTCTGTCAAATTTCAAGGCAACTAGATAATCACGTAGCTAAAAAAGAGTGTTAAAATGAAAACCCCATTAAAAAAGCATTGTTCATTTACACACGCTTTTTAACGTATGTATAATGTATGATTTCACACGTTTTTTTTTGGTTGTAAATAAAGTATGTTTTAAACATTGAAAACTTGAAAAAAAAAATCTAGTATTAATTTTATTAGACCTTATCTCTTGATAATAATAATTAATTTACTATAGTAAAGAGGATCTTGCAGCTTTTAGTTGTTAATTTCATTTTCCTTCATGTTGTATTTCAATGTTCTAAATCATATAATTAAACCAATTTTCAATATAACACTCATATTGTTTGAAACTTTTTTGTTTTTTGTTATTTCATAAAATGTATCCAAAGTGGATAGTGATTTTTCTGTGAAAGTGAATATATCTTTTCAGTCACTCGGTATAGTATAGCAGAGCCCTATAATATCTAAGGACTTAAAACGTGATCTTTTTAAATCTGCCATTAGATAGCCAAAGATATATTTGAAGAAAAAAAAATTAGTTCGGTACGCAAAACTGGAACACCCTGTATATTTCAAAATAATTCCAAAGTATAGCTTAAGCTGAAGTGAAATTTGTGGTATTGGGAGATTTTTCTAAAATTTTATATTTACTTCGAAGCTTGTCCGTTTCGAACTTTTGCCGAACTCTGTATAAAAGTTGAAATGAATACATAGATACAGCTGAATACCTACCCAATTAAACAAGTCCGGCAAATATTAAGGTTTGCCATTCCCGCACACTTCCTTTTTAAATACTGTGTGATCCATCTAAGATCGCAACAACCCCTTTCTTCATTAATTGACTTATGAGAAACTAACAGTTCGTTTCTAAA
>CAJUYG010000565.1:148208-170578 GCA_910591675.1 Galerucella calmariensis | reverse complement strand
TATGCTTGAGGCCGAGGTATTGGGGGTTAAATAAAGTTGGACCAGAACTATAATGAGTCAATCATTTTTGGCTAATAGACGTTAAACAATATTTCAAATAACTCACGGGCTTTTATTTCCAAATAAAATAGTTCAAAAATGGGCTAGATCACATCATTATCGACCAGGCCCTTCCTAGGTCCCCCAGGTCTGATGGCTAGTTAGGCCAGTGTGCAGAAGAGTATGTGTCTCAGAAAATAGAGTAGCGCGGATGCGGAACACATACTTAGTTTACCGAATTTTTTCCGGACAAACCATTGCTCGGACGTAAGAAACGCAAGAAACCTTTTTTGTTGCAAAACACTCCCCCTACACGGTGGTGTTTTTTATTTTTCTCTACCTTCTTCCCAGCGCAAAATGTCAAGAAATTTAAAAAAAAAAGGTTTTTTGATTTTTTTTTCTAATTTTGCCAATTACTTGTAGTTGTTACCCTTATCGTCTGGCCTATAATTGGTTTCCTCAATGGTAAAACTTTCAAATTCTATCGAAATTTATTGTAAAAAAAAATAAATTAATTTACAGATCAATAAAGAAACAGAAGCACCATTATTATTTTATTTCCTCCGTGTCTATGTATAGTTATTAATGTATTTTTTATTTTAATGTTGTTTCGGTGACTAACCTCATTTTAATTTTCAAAACCTCTTTTTGTACACCTTCTATCAACTTGATCTGTGCTTAACCTCTAACCACAAAAATTCTTTTCACAAAAAATATTCAGTTTGTGTCGAAAAAATTTTAAATGACAATGGAAATTCCACCCAGGTGAGTCTACCGATTTCCATAGATGTAATCACGTATGTATAAGAAGGGCTTTAGACGAAGACAGGGGTAGAGGGTATACTGGGTAAATGGGAGGTGCAATTAATACCCCCAAAAAATTGCAAAAATATTTTAATCCTAATATAGCTGTAAAAGAAATTCGGTACAAAGATGGATTAATAAAAAATTGAATCAAAAATAAATTAAAATGATACAATATACGATAATAATATCCTTAATAAAGTTTATTCAACTACCTCTATGTAAGAATTTCCATAGATTGAATCACGCGTATGCACAAAAACGTCCCGAAACGATCTTGAAAAGGTCCCAAGGAAAAGAGTTCGTGAGCTCGCATGGCTAAGTTGATTCATCAACAGGATGAGATAGTCTCCGGCTCGGTCCGCCAAAGGCCTTCTTGTATCAAGTACTTTTTCATTGAAGAATTTATCAATTGAAAAGAAACGGATTGAATAGAAGCGACAAGGTGCAAGTGTTTACTTACAAGAAAGAATCTTCTAATGAGAATTATTCTTTATTTTTTTTTATTAAAGTTACATTCCATTTATTATAAATTGAATTATATAATCTCGTATCGCAAAACAATGTTATTGCATCACCAGGTATAAAAACTTTCAGAAACGAAATCATCCGGTAACAACAATAAGCATAATACGACGTTGAGTTAACACACACAAATTAAAAAAAAAGATACCGTTAGACGAAACCTTCATTGTCTCACAATTGAAATAATTTCATTACGTCAGCTGTCATTTATGTCAAAAGTGGTACTGAGAAGAGATAGATATATTCTATTACCCGATCGCTTGTTGTAAAAGTAGTACTTGGACACGTGCCATGAGCCAAAGCAACTAAGATAAGTGTAAAGGTATATATTTATCACGTTTGAAACGACACAATAATCGCCATTGTTACTAATGGAGCTGTCTTGCACCCTCTCCTTTTCTATTTCTGATATCGAACGTGATCTGAATTTTATAATTTGCTAATAGAGGTGGATATAATATAACGAAAAATAAGTTAACTAAGTATTTAAGTAACTTTTTTTGGGAAAGTAGAAGTTCTAAAAGTTTTAAGTGGATTTCTAAGCTTTTTTGGAACTTTAGTTCTTTACGCCAGGTTATGTTTGAGCGACCAGGGGTCGCGACGCAAAAGATCTGACCGTTACGCGTTACGTTACGCTACGTTTTGTTACGTTGCTTCGTTATGTGCCTTGCTTGCGTGCTTGTGCCTCCTTAGTCTCTTTCTCGTTTACGAAGCAGCGATTCATAATAATAAATATACTCCTGCCGGGATTCGAACCCGGGCCGCCCGCGTGCAATGCGAGCATTCTAACCACTGAACCACCGATGCTATATTGAAATTCTATGCAAAGCTGGTATTCGCAGTGCTAGTGATCTACTTGAATTTGTTCGGATAAATTTTTACTATTATTTCCATAATTTTATTTGCGCGATTAAGCGGTCTAGCACATTTACTTTTCGAAATACAGGGTGTTGAAATTTTGAAAACTTGAATGTTTTAATTCGATAACTTTAAAATGGATGGATAAATTGATTTGACATTTGGCAGGTAGTTTTTAAATGTAAAAGGGCATATTTTGGAAGAAATTGTAGTTTGTGCAACTAGTGTGGATATGATGGCCATATCGCACGAGGTTTCATTAGGTACCTATATTAATAAGTGATAAATAATATTCAAAAATGAAATTATTAAAACTGTCACTTCAATCTAATCTTCTTCTTTTATTTTTCTTCAATTTGGGTAACTACCCTTTCTGTTGTCATCCCCAGGATTACATATGCATCTCTGGTATGGTGGCCAAAGATCAGACAATCCTCTGATACGCTAAAACTAAGCAAGGTCCAAAGACTTGCATGCATTGGCATTACAGGGCAATGAGGACTACTACAGCGGCGCTGGAGACATTCCTCCGCTACATTGTGTTATAATGTGCGAAGCAAGGGCAACTCTAACCCGACTGAAAAAAGCATCAGACCATGACGTGGTACATGGGAGAGAACACACAGAAATAAGGCATGTGGATGACGACATCTTCAAAATGCCAACAGACCACATGACCACCAGATATATATTTCGCAAGAACTTCGAGATTGTCATCAAAGATCGAAAGAAGCTTGAGGTAGACACCACTCAGTAGAGCGAATGAACTGATCTGGTACACAGACGAATCAAAGAATGAGCTCGGCACCGGAGCAGGCATATACAGCAAGTCGAGCAAATATGAAGGAATCGTCTCGCTTGTTAAATATGCCTCGGTATTTCAAGCAGAGGTTTATGCAATTCTTGCATGTGCAAGGGCAAATAACATGAAAGCCTACAACAACAGGCAGATCAGGATCTACAGTGACAGTCAAGCTGCCCTTAAAGCATTTCAGAGCTATAGGGTAACATCTCGGATGGTATGGGAATGCGGCGAAGAACTTAGAAGACTGGCGACTCGGAGCAGTGTAACACTGGAGTGGGTCCCAGGTCACAAAGGAATCTGATGAACGGACCCGAACCAGCTATTGACATCCCCAGATGCTTAACTAGGTCATGGTTAAAAGGATGGAAAAAATTCATAAAAGAACCATCAGAAAAAGTAACGAAAGAATTGCTCTCAATGAGCAGGAACAAACTACGCACCATAACGGGACTACTTACGGGAGACTTTCCCACAAAGGAGCACCTAAACAAAATACGGAGACCTTACATGCAGAAGATACAAAAAGGTTACCGAAACAGCAACTGTGTGACCACAGGAGACAGAAACTGTATGGTAGACCCCAAATGACTCCTGAATAGGCTGGTAGCACCGAATAGATATCTATTCGGTGGCTGTAGTCAGAACCACGGAATAGAATCTATTCGGTGTCAGAACACTAGGAGTATCCACAATAAGCCCAGGAGGCTGTGGTGGTGCCGGCGAAGGGACGGCTCCTTTAAGAAAAAACTATCCATTCTTATTATAATTTTGTTCCATGTCACAATATGTAACTAATTTCAACTTATATTAGTGACATTAAAATCTAAAAGAACGTACTATTAGAAAAAATAACGCACCCATCTCTATGTCGTGTATTTAGTTAACACGTAGCTTTTGCTATATTACAAAACGATATATCATCCCGGTTGTCAGTTTCGTGTTTCGCGTTAGGTAATGAGTAGAACAAGAGTTGATAAAAGGCACAAGTTGCACAAGACAAGAAAGTCACCGTTAAATTGACCATATTCGTTAATTTGCAACTGGTTCTAAAAAGAAGCATTTATTATCTTTATCTAAGTTGCAAAATTGTAGGTGGTTTTGATTCGAACGACTCGATCTACATCGGAATTTTTTTTAATCAATTAATTCAATCAAGATTGAATAATGGAAATAATAGAGAGAAAGATATATAGGAGACCGGTTTGTTTCATTTATCATTTTAGTCTATTAGAAATCGTAAAGAATTCGGATGAAATAATAATAGAACAATAAAAAGAAAATATTTAAATGGTTATTCATGATACAAGTGCGTGAGGTTATACTTTTGCGAAAATGCAAGGCTTGAACGTAGCGAGTGCCTTTTTCGAAAATAGTACTCCACGCACAAGTGTCATACAAAACTATATCTACGACCACAAGAAGGAAAAATAAAAAAAATTGTTCTGAATGGGTTAAAAAACATAAAAATAAATTTTCTATAAACAAATATATACACAACGAATTCTAATTTCAGGTGGTGTGCAATACAAAAAAAATGCATTCCTCTGGAGGTTCTTCCATTTAAAATAAGTGTAATTAAAATTTTAAATATAACAGAATAACTATTTATACAACTAGTTGCAAAATGAACCACGTTTATTTGTTGATTCAGTTCATTTTGTCTTTAAAAATGAGCGAATCTGAATCTTCAGACGTTGAAGAAGTTGCAAAAGCTGTTGTAGCAAATTTGCTGCCAAGTAAGTCAAAAGCAGCATATGAAACAGCTTATTCTAACTTCCAAAAGTGGTGCGAAGTGAAGAAGATAAATACTGAAAAACGGTATCAGAATATATCATACAAAACCAAAATATTCCACCCGTCGACGATGTGGAGTCACTATTCGATGTTACGAACAACAATCTATGTCAATAAAAATGTGGATATCAGTTTACAAATTTGATTGCTTTTTTGAAAAGGAATGCGGAAGGATATCGGCCAAAAAAATCAAAAACATTTAGTAAGGAAGATTTCAATAGATTTTTAATAGAAGCTGGTGATCACATTTATTTAGGTTTGAAAGTAATTTTTATAGTTGGGATAGCAGAAGGTTGCCGAAGAAATGAATTACTAAATATGCGGACCGAGGATGTTAGCAACTGCGGTTCTTTTATTAAAATAAGCATTCCAGATACGAAGACAAAGATTGAGAGAATTTTTACAAATGAACCACGTTTTGCAACTAAAATGAGTGTCAAAATGATGACATTTCGTAAGTGAATTGCAAAAAATATTTTTCACTATGTCTGACACTTCTGTCAAATTTACTGACAGCACAAAAGTTCATACAACAAACGACTAAATTCAAGGCAATTAGATAGTAATTACGTAGCTAAAAAAGAGTGTTAAAATGAAAACCCCATTTAAAAAGCGTTGTTCATTTACGCACGCTTTTTAACGTATGTATAATGTTTGATTTCACACATTTTTTTTTGGTTGGTAAATGACTAATTTAAAAGGTGGTCGTAGATAAAAAAAATGTTGAGAATCTCTGTGTGTTCGATCTAAAATTTCTTCAATAAAGACCAAATAACATTCTATAAAAGTAGATTTAAATCTAAGGTCAACGGTTGTATTATACCTACACACAGCATGATATTCGAAATGTATAATTTCAAAGTAAATAGCTTCTGGTGTATTAACTGTTTATTTAACCGATATATTCTTTCAATATTTTATCGAAATCCACTGATTATGAAGCACCAAAGTCATGATTTGCAATATCTGAACTTCCAAACGAAATATTACGACAGGTGAAATTAAATTTAACCTTTCGACTCAGTAGCGTACTTATCATCAAAAATCATTCTTAATGGTCAATGTTTCAAACTATATCCAAAAATAATACAAGTATTTTTCATTAACTACCAGGGTTTCCAATTCAAATATTATTTTAAGAAAGTCCCAAGTACCAGATATAAAAACAGGCTATATAGCCACTACTAAACTTCTCCCCAGTCCCAAATATGAGGTAGAAATACCTCACAGAAAGGACTGGCAAGGCCCAAGCAGACTGAAGCTTCCCCGAGGAGAGACCTGGTATACAGACGGGTCACAGTCTGGGGAAGGGACAGGATCAGGTGTGTATAGTGAAATGAGAAACACAAGATGCTCCTTTTCACTAGGAGAACATACCTCTGATGTACGCGCGAGAAGAGGTTCAGAAACAGCACAATATGTTGGACCAGAGCCAGTTATTGGGACCACAAAGAAGGTAGTCCGAGGGCAAATACAAAAATGGGTACAAAGACTTCAGTGGAGGAATACTCCAAAGCAGGTACACAGTAAAACCTTCATAGGTGACACATTATGTGTAAAACGGGCCGAAGAACTACTGAATATCAGTAAGGAATAAGCTAAGAATTATTACAGGTTATTTAACGACTGTAAGGCATTGGACCTGAATTATATGGCACACATTCAAAGGACCAATATCGTTAACTTGAAGGTACGGGGATAAGGGATAACTGGATGGGTGGACTAAGTGTGGGAGTAGTGCTCCCGTCATTAGAACGGTTTCCAAAACAAATAAAAAACCCTTGAAGGAAAGACAACAATATGATTTCTGGACGGCATTGCATATGAAAAAAATCATTCTGAAAGTAAGTACCGATAGATGGTTTGTTAGTTGTTCATTTGTTCTGTCAAACCTGACAGATCTTCGCTTGTTTAATCCATTTAGTAATAAACCCGTTGAATACGCTCATGTATACAATATACATTGTATTAGATTGTCTCTTGTGCCCGTCCGCGGTTTCAAAAGTAGTGAACTTAAAGCATGTAATCTAATAGTTTTCTGGTCGACTAAGTTTATAGTGGAAGTTATATTTTTCACGAGAACCATTGCACAGTACCCTATTTCAGAAGCGTGTTGTACCTATCATTATGTAAATTATTTTAAAAAGGGAACAATGGTATACTCTACTTTTCAATGTAGTAATGTAGGTTGGCTGCTTTTTTATATAAATTATTCAAATTAAAGAGGTATAGGTTAGGTTGGTTTATTGTTTTAAAACACTTATTATAGTTGGCACACGAACTCTACATTACCTACAGAGTGTATAACGTAAAATGTAAGGCGAGACGAAAGGTAAACAAGAACGTCTGTATCTCTACACGTGACATTTCTTAGTTCGTGCCATTTTGTGTTTACAGAAAAAGGCTCAGATGTTTGATAGGACAGATTAAATATAATTTATATACCTGTGAATATTTTATATTTTATACTAGCACGGCAAGTATTTTAATATTTAGACATTGTATGTGTACCTGCTTTTGATTTTGAAATATTAAGGACCCTTTTTATATTAGTTTATAATCTGGATTTTCTCGTTTTTACCATACCGCACAGACAAGTGATGACCATACCACTTTTATAATATAATCATATGGTACTTCCCCTTCTAATAAAATGAATAGAAATGGACCCTAAACGGGAATTATTATAGGGCTAGTCCTGTTTTTCGAACAGGTTCACTCACTAAGTTTATTTAGACCTTTTAACCTTTACCGCGTTCATAAACGTAGATGAAAAATGTGAATTTTGGAAGCCATAGAAAAACAACCACCTTAACAATGTACCTAGTACTTTTATAAAATTAATTGAGGTGAGACAAAGAAACAAATTTGAAATTACCCAGAGTCAAGAGTAAAAAAAAGATATTTATTGCAATAGAGTACCAAATATTTCATATTTTGCTTGGATATTAATTTATAATAGTAAATATGATATTAAAAATTACTAACAATAGGAAATAAACCAGTTTCCATTGGAAATTACTCCCAAATTTTAAAATAAAATTCAAATTTCAATGCACTTTCCGACCACAACCCGAGGATTTCCGAACGCTACCGATGATACGTGTGATGTCATATCTCTTGTGTTTACTTATGTCAATATGGCCGGTATTGCATTAGGTTATGTATTGGTTATGCTTAATCGACGTAAAAATATCATTTATATGTTTGTTTGAGACCATTACTTGTTTGTGTGTGCTTTTTTTTATTTATAAAAGTCAACGTAAAGTGGAAAGTGGTCATAAATATTAGATATTTTCGAGGATATTTTAAAACTTTTGGAAGAATATATTTTATTCACTAGTTCAGTGTTTAGTGACGATTCTTTCATATTTTGTGAGTAAAGATATGGCTAGCGAAGGTTTTGTAAAAGCACAAACTGATAACTTGTCCAAAGTAGACTCATTTATGCTGCTTGAATTTATGAAGTCAAACAGCTGCTTTAATGCAGAGGAAATAAGAGGAGTTAAAGCATTATCGTAAGTACGATTTAAATTATGTTTTATTTATATAATTTATACCAGCCATATTTCGATGTGTGGTCGTAAGAAAATGATGTTTTTATGGTTGATTCCCAGACATATAGGTACATAACCTCAAACTATTTAAGAATAAAAATTACCAGCATAGAAGTAGGTACTTACATTAAAATGGTCTTCACATACAAAAGTAATGCCCTTCTCTTAAATGTATTTTTGCTTGCGCCACCAGGTAAAGTAACAAATATTTTGTCTGGAGTTTTAATAGACGTTGATTTACACACTGGAACAATGCAATACTTGGAATACAAAGTTTTTTTTCGGCTTTATCCATTTTTAAAGCTTTCAGAAACAAATTAGGTCACAAGAACTCAGAGCGTGATACACGAATAAGAACGTAAACAAATGACGTCACTCCATGGGGCAGCCATCTTTATGACGTAAAGCGCGTTTTGGCTTACTTTCAAATTTTATTATTTTTAAAGTCGTTTTAAAAGTAAAGTTTATATTTTTTTGAAAAAATAGGCATGCAAGGTGTTAGGAGACCTGATAAAGCAAAATTTATGCTTGTACCCTATTATTCAAAAATTCGTCCCTTTGTAAAATTATACGTACGTCACTGTAAACATATGTAGGTACAACGGGGTTGAATTCCGCTAAATATTATAATGACCTACTCGGCCCCTTTTTATTTCCAGTTATGACTGGTCGTTCACATTCTAATAATATCAATTTGGAAAAGGGAATGGTGTAAAGGAGAAAATTTCTTTTGATCCTCCAGATAGAATAAAGGAGAAAAATGTACAAAAAGTAGAAGTGTCAAAGTGTAATATTCTATATTGGTTCACTTTCCTATATATACCGGGTGGTCCCATAAATATCACAAAATAGTATAATGCGTCACAAGGGCAAAAAATGAGCATTAGCAGCTGATAGATAGATAGCGTTTTCTGTATGTGTGAAACACAACATTTTATCGCCTACCAAAAAATAGGAAGATATAAGTAAATGCTTTGACATCCACTGATGTCAAAGTAATCAAACGGCGTTATGAATTTCCCGGCCTTGCGGTTACCAAACAATACTTTCCTCCCTAACTTTGTTTCCCTCCTTGTATAAATTTTTCACGCATATATTTTGAAAATTTTCGGTAGTCCTAGTGAAACGTCAGCGCGTCGAACGATTAAGCCCAAAAAACACTTATTAAAAAAAATCAAGGGTGCTATGTTCGTTCGCCCAGGTGTGTTCTTTCTACTTGCCTCGCCGACCTGGTTAAACAGCCAGGTGCTCCACATTATACACTCTATAATTTAAAAATTCAACGCCATATACCCGAGATTTAACCCTTTTTTTTTCTCTGCTTCTTCTCCTTTTACGCTTGTTGTTGTTTTTTATTCCGCGGTATCTACGAAGGATCAAAACAAAGGATTATGATGTACGAGAGGATGCTCTTCCGATTGTTTGGTTTTGTCTCTACGCTACTAAAAGGTTTAATCATTTTTTTGTTTACTTCGAGAAGGGATTAGGGAATGAGGTCGGTTAAAATCAGGTTTATTAAATTTTTTTTCATGAAAAATTTTTAGGTGGCCTACTTCTGTTTAAGGGAGGATGTTATTTAAATTGTTACACAACTTGAAAATCTCAATAGGACAATCTTCCAGCTAAAGAGGATTATGTAAGAAAAATTTGCAATGTGATGAAAATATTGATAATAAAAAGTTTCCTATTCTACAGGATGTTTCATTGGGAAGCATCCTAAAAATTCAATTGAGTTTGTATGTTTACGAGTACAAACCACAAAAAAATGTGAATATGTATATTATGTATATTATGAATAAGTTGACACACTGTATATAACAAAAGATGTATGTTTCTTGTGCTGTATTTATTATTCGTTTTGTTAATTATTTTGGCAAAATCGTCTGGATTCAAATATAAATGTTAATTTTCCAAAATAATTTTTATGTTTTCTGAAACATAATCGATAATATTGTATGACTCACATACATAATCGGTGGCATCCTAACACCACCTTTATAGGTTTGCGTAATAATAACAAACAACACGCTCTATCTTTTTCCAGAGTCGGTGGTTCAACACAAAGAACAGATGTACACACACAGAGCTCCTTTAAATTATACTGTTTTAGAAGAACATCTGCTTTACTAAAATATCTTCTTTCAATTATCGCTAGTATGTGATCACTTTGATTTTACATTTGCATAAAAACAAGGTCGATAATCTTTGTATGATGATCCGATGATTGAATCGGTTTTACACGCAGAAAAATATTCCTTTTCGATACAGATGTTTTAATTTTAAATTCACCGAAAAAAAGATTTGTATTTAAACGGCTTATTTAGGCAAGTGTCACTCAAATAATAAGTAGTTATTTACGACGGTAAATATTTGAATATTTAAAATCAAACACATGGTCACCATCTCACCCGTAATAAAAGAAATGTTTCAAGAAACTCTTTTGGTGACTTCCTTGTCCATGGCACGTTCTATGAGGATATCTCTATAAATATGAATTATTCTTTCGGAAAAGGTATTTGTAATTGTCGGCCAGATGCGAGAAGAAAAAAATATGGTGTGAGTAAAAATATTGGAATTGCATCTGCTATTTTTGTGTCAGTGGCAGTACCATTTCTCGGATAGTGAGTGCTACGAATTTGAAGATAAATTGAGGGATTTTGATGATTTTGCATGTAATACAGTGTAATTCAAAGATTTCATACAAGAAGAATACAATCAAAATCAAATAGAAAAAAGTAAAAAGTTGAATTGAGTTTACATTTAAAATTATAGAGGGCAGAAAGTTATCGACTTTAAAATATTAACTAGTAATAACAATTTTTTGCCATTTTTAGATGTTCTTATCAATAAAACACCTACAGGGTATGAAACAAGTGTTTATCGTAAGCCAACACACACTAATAGGTATTTGAATTATGAATCAAATCATACTATAAGCGTTAAAAAAGGGGTAGTAAAACCTTTATACGATAGGGCCAGAATCATTTGTTCTAATGATAATCATTTCACAAAGGAGAAAACTCTACTGAAAAATGTTTTAAATGCCAATAATTACCCGGCAGAATTTGTAAATAAAGAAATTAAGAATATAGAGAGGGGCTCATTGTTAATACCCCATAATAATAACAACAATATTAATAATTCAGCTAACATAATTTTTAAAAACTTGACAATACCGTAAGTTAAGGGTTTATCAGAAAGAATTAAGAAAATTGGTAATCAATTCAATATTCGAACTAGCTTTAAATCTAACAATACTTTGAGATCTATCTTAACAAAAACAAAACCAAAAAATGAAGAACAATCTTCAAAAAATTGCATATATCAGATATCTTGTGAATGCGACAAATTCTATTTAGATGAAACATCTAGACCATTGAAAGTCCGAATAAGTGAACATACAAAATATTTCAAAGATGGGAGTTCTTTAAGTCAGGTATTTGTAAACATGCTTGGGAAGAGGGGCATAAAATCCAATGGGATTCGACAAAAATAATATTGAGAGTCCGATAATAAAAGACGAAAAATCAAAGAAAGTGCTTTAATACTAAACTAAATGCAGATAAATGTGTAGCTAGTATTTCAGCCGAATGTAGTCAAATTTGGTTACCAATGTTAGAAAGAGAAATTTCCAATAATCAATTACCTGCGTTATCAGGATAGCATCATAAGTTTTTATCCAGGTTTTCTTATGATTTATCATTGGAATAGTGGTTAATTGATACACACTTCAATACACAAAATCACCAAACTGAGTTATACATATTTTGAAAACAAAAATAATCATACACAAAAAAAAGTAACAACAAACGCGTTTTATTAACAACATTTCCAAAATAAGCGAAAAAAAGCGCTATCCCAATAAAAACCGTTCCTGGAACGTGCACTTCACTGGATTCCATTTCTTCAAAATAATTAGTAATGCCACAAGGAACTTACAGAAGATATTTAAAACAAGTTATTCAATTTTTCAAGATATTTCTTCGTTTTCTTTCCACTGTGAAACATTTTAAAAATTTGTAAAATTGTTCTTTCTACAATATGTACCCCTAAGTCCTGAGTGAAACTAATATTTTTCGACAAAACTTTTATTCCCAAAATTAATAATAAAAAAGTTTTCCATATGATTTCAACTTAGATGGACATATTGTATATTCAATAATGTTATCCTTGAAAAAACCCTCGTTCTACGCCTTTGTATCGCACTCAAAAGGTGTTTTAACATGATTTTCGTCACCCTCATCGTGTTGTTGGATAACTACATTTTATATTTTAAATGATATGCTTGGAACAAAATGATGTGTTTTGTAGTAGATTTCTTGTTGCTTTAGGGAGCGATAAAAAGTAAATTATTATTATTATTAGGTATGGGTTGTGTAAGTAGCAAGATATTTAAACGGCTGTTTTGAAAATGAAATGAATGACTTTTTTTTGAAACCGTTTGAAATATAATACGATTCTATTGAATAGCAAGAGCTATGAGTGATAATTAGTGGGTATTAAGATTTAATCTATTGATAGACCCTGTAGAATTTTTTTTTGTTTTGTTTTGTTATAAAAACTTGATAAGTATTAGCTCAATACATGAAATTGTATTAACAGAATTGGGAAATTATTTTGACATTAGTTTTAAATTTGAAAAATAAGTGATTATTTTCTTAAATTTTCTGGAATAGCTGTTATTATTAATGAAGCTACAAAAATACTACTGCCTTTAACAAATAAAGAATTTAAAGAGATTATCATGTTCGAGAAGTGATTTCCCTCTGAGGGGTGTACTGGGTGTACTGGGAGAAAATTAAAAAGGAATATTCTGAAATTCAGGGTAGCATTGAACTAAATTCAGGATTTTTCAACTTCAAATCACATTTCTGGATTTCTTTGTAGAAAAAACCAAATTTGTAGACATTTTTCTAGACTGGTAAAATTTTCTTGAAATTTTAGCAAAACAAATATTTGGTTTTTACGCCTTTCCAAATTTTGTATGTACAGGGTGTTTCTAAATTTATGTGACAAAATGCAGGAGGTGGCTGCTCGTATGAAATTAAGATGGGTCTTTCCTATAATGAAATTTCCTTTCCCACCCCTTTTCCGAGATACCACCCTTAAAAGCTGGTGACTAAAATTCGAGTTTTTATTTTTTCTAAAATTTCAGTAATTTTCTGTAATTTTCGCGCAGTTCCAGCAATTTATTGTGAGTATTACATTTTACATTTTATTACATTTTACAAATATATTTACTGTTTTCCTCTCAATTTATGAAAAAAATTATAAATTATGGTGTTTATTTTTTTTTTCTCTACAGAAATGAAGGGGCGGCCTCAAATTTGACGCTAGCTACCTGTAGCCCAGAAGAGACACTCTTAAATTGGACACTGCCGGAAGGATTATGTCCTCTAAGGATTAAGCTTATATTTGATCAACCGGGTTTGGGCCTGGGTTTTCTTATCTTTTTCTAGTTTTCCCTTTCTTATTTTCTGATATTTTTATACATAGTTACACTTTGATCAACCGGGTTTGGGTCTGGGTTTTCTTGTTTTTTTTTTAGTTTTCTATTTCTTATTTTCTGATATTTTTATACAAAATAATACAGGTAGAAGGATTAGTAGAGGTAGCTAGCGTCAAATTGAAGGGTCTACAAGCAGGTACATAAAGTGAGAAAAAGATTAAGTGAAATTTCAGCGTCGAATTTATGCTCGCCCAAATAAAGCAAAGGTTGCTTATTTTACCCCCGTATAATGTAACAAGATATTGAAAAAAAAACCCGCGGTCAATCCTTCGCGAGTGCACGAAAATTACAGAATTTCAGGTTTCTAGCTACACTGAAATTTTAGAAAAAAAAATAAGAGCACGAATTTTAATCAACACCTTTTAAACTGAGGAAATTTTGTTATAGGAAAGACCCATCTTAATTGTATCCGAGCTATCACTTCCTGAATTTTTTTGCATGAATTTAGAAACATCCTGTAGAACGAAAGGTTTTTTTCGCCGATAAAAATATTCCAAGTAAATTTTTCCGTTGCAATACGTTTATCGAATTGTTAGAAGGTCTTTTTAAACAATGACAAATCTCACAAAACCGATAAACATAGATAGAGCTTTATTTGATAAAGCATGTGCTTTAGATAATATACCAAAATATACTAATACATTATTTTAGTATTTTCTGTGTCAGAAGTTAGTTTCGATGATAATATACAGGTGGGATCACCCTGTTCACTTGTCAACTTGCAAAACTCATCACCTAACATCGAAATTACATCCTGCAGTAGAACCAATTTAAAATCATAATAAGGAAAATTATTATTGTAATATATTATTTGACGATCAACGAAAACTTAAAGACCTTTCAACCATAACGAGAATCACAATAAGAATATTATACACGTGTGAAGGAAGCGTAGTATGGAACAGGGCGTGTTGGGGAAAACGATTGGAGACATCGAGTTGTATTTTTAAATGCAGCCCCCTGTATATTATTTATTTTTTGGATTCTTCAGAAAATTCTAGGCATAATCCCTGTAATCACATTTTGTAGTGGTCTATACTCGTAAACATACAAACTCAATTGAATTTCTAGGACTCTGCTCTAGATGCAATAAATAGATTCATTTCTAGCTAAAAAATAAAAAAAAAGGTAGAACGTGTCGCGGGACACACGGTAGGAACTTTAGTTCCTTTTAAGCAAAAATTATGTAATACATCTGACGTTAAGATAAACAATTTGCATATTGCTCGGTGGTCGAGTAGTAAGCAAACCAGACTCTCACGCGGTAGACCCGGGTTCGATTCCCCGTGAAGAAGTTTTTTTTTATTGTTAATTTTATTTTTAAATAATTATTCTGCTTGATATTAATAACGACAACAGGTAGACGTTTGAAATATTTAGCAGAATATTCGTTATTATAGATAATGGTACGGTACCCTTCATGAGGCCAAACTCACGCGTTACACAAAATTAGGCATTTCGTAACTGATGGCATAAATAGAAGTAAATAATTGAAAAATATGTGACGCCACAACAGGAGTGAGGGGGTGTTCTAAAAATGTGACAAGGACGGGGAGGTTAAAAAGTCCTAAAATTTGCTACCAAGGTGAGATTTATTTTGGTAAAAATATTTCAGAATTAATATTTTGAGTCGAATCGTCTTGTATAGTGATACGTCCACCGAACAATCTTAAGGTGTGTTAATACATCATCACCGGATGTCTGTTCCGGTTTATAACCATCTCAATGGACCATTGCCCATTTATACCATTACCCATTAGATCATACAAAGTGTTTCCACCTCTACTCCACTCTCGATAAAATAATTTTTCAGTCGTCAAAAAAAAAACAAATTTCATACATCACTCGGTAGTAAATCGGGATAATACGTAGTCTAAATTAACGGTTTTTATTGAATTATAAAGAATATCAAATAATCTCCCCTTATCTATGTTTTATACTTGACAATAAATTTGTAAGGTTCGCATATACAATTGTAACTATTTTCTTTTTATAAAAGAGATATCGTCCAAATAGCAAATAAAAACAGTGTCATATACACTGCGTCAACTGTTTTTCCAGAGCAGCAGACAGTGCAGGCATTCATAAGCAGGAATGAAGGGAACCCTTTCACTTGGAATGCAAACAAAAAGCAAATAAGGGGTAAAAAAAACGGAAATTGTGAAAAATATTGTAATGCAAGGTGTGGAAGCGTTTCATAAGCGTAACAAGGAATCGGAAACTTTTTTTTTAATCAAAATTTATTAAGGTATTTAGAAAATGAACGGAAATTAAATTTTTATTGTGTGGTGGATGATAAGAGGGGAAAAAGTCAACAAATATTGAATATTTGGGATGCAATTTTGTAAATTGAAATTTAATGATTATGATAAACAAGTGAGATGAGTCATTATTTGTTTAAATAGTCCAAACTCAATATATTCAATAGGTAGGTACCTGAAAATGGGTCTTGTTTACAATTTTACGTTTCTTTTTGATTCAGATTTGGTAAAAATATGCAAATAAGTTCTTAAATCTTATTTGAAATGCCTAGAGAAAGTGTCAGACAAATAAAATATTGAATGAAATGATAAAACTGAAAAATGAATGGGGTAGCACGACTAAATGTCCTGTCCAAAAATATCCTGTCAAAAATATCCTGCCGAAAAAACCTAAACCCTAAACCCAAAAATGGAGAAGATTAGACCATTGAAAAGATGACTTGTATTCATAAAGCTTAAATTAGTGAAGTAAGAAGAAAGTTTATATGGGGAAAGACATTCTTTTACATACATGTGGATCTAAAGCAGCTACCAGATTCTGTGACATAGTTCAGGAAATAGAAGGTTTACTATACCCCCCCAAAAAATATCTTCAAATAATTGTAAAAATTTGTTTTTCCACTCCTGTACTTTAAGTTGTTAATTAATCATAATGATACTCATTATAAAACTGGTTATCATTATAAAACTGAAAAATTGACCAATAGAAATCTAGATTTTCAAATACCCAAGTAGGCAGACCCAATATTTTCTGTAGAATGTTTGACAGTGTTTTATGACAGTTTAAATCTTTTGCGTTAGTTTTTGAAAGAAATGTCGAGTCCGGGAAGTACATTTTTTTAATATATTTTCTTCGTAGAAAAAATAGTGTATGCAACTTAGTAATGTCTGTCGTGATTTCTAAAATTATAGAAGTTAGAATTATTTTTTTTATTTTTGATACGTCTATGTGTTGGCGTGTTACCTATATATATATAAATATATCATTTCATCGTTGTATTGGGTTTTTCAAAAACCTGCTTGTTCAAAACTAGGATATCTACGAATTGGTATGTATACAAGTGAAAATTTAATAACACTTGTTGAAGTTTTTTTTTTTCGACAAAAATAGGTCGATTTTGAGATAGGAAAGTTATAACAGCTGTCTAAAAGCAACACGAGGATTTTATCTAAATTCGGTCAATTATTATTGAAATAAATACAGTAATTCTTGGAATTTTACTTTTGTCCCTCGTATACAGGGTGATTCATTACGAATGTCCAATCTCTGAACTGTAGATTCCAGACCTCAAAATATGATGATTCTGCTCAACATGCCTTATGTAAATATTGCTAGTTTCCGAGATACGGGGTGTTCAAAGTTTTGATGTTCGCAATAATTTTTTGTTTTCACAATTTCTCTTTGAAAATTGGCATTTTCACGTTTTTTGGCATGAGGAATCATAATTTGCACTCTAATTTAACATAGTGAATAGTGGTATACTGTAACTGTAATTACATACGTGTTGTTACAATGAAACCATCAACGAAGAGACAAAAAAAGGCCGTAAATGTAACAAACCCATAAAGAAGAACGATGCACTTTATCCGCGGCCATCAAAACGTCAACCTGCTGCATAAATTTCGAAAATTTATAAACTCCTATACATAGTCATATCTCTAAAATCGATTAATATTTGTAGGCCAGTTTGATCAACAATTATTTTCATATTTTCCACTAAATTTTATTTGGCTAAATATAAAAGAGGTGGAGAAGAAAGTTCCAGAAATAATCCACGTGCTAATTAATAAAATATATCTGTTTTTAGTTTAACCCGTGCATGTCCCATTTATTTCTTATACTTCTAAACGGGCGATATTTTTAGTGTAATATGTGGCTGCAATATTGGCAACTATATCCCAGCCAGCATGGCAACATTTCAATTGTAGCATATGGATCTGCCATATACAGGGTGTACCAATCTTACGACAAACTTCGGTATATGGGTTATTTTAAGAGATATCAAAAAATATTATTGATTGATTTTTTGTTACATACAACGATTATTGCTTTCACATAATAGGTCAATAATAATAGTTTACAATAAATATTACAAAATAACTCAGTTTTTATAAACTTTGGGCATAGGGAATGCTTGACAAAAATTGTTACATAATGGAAGATTCTATTTTTGTACGCTCCATTTGAAATAAGAAAGAAAATGACAGGTTCGGGTTTCCGTTCACCCTGTATACAAGAAAAGATATAATTGAAATTTAATAGGATACGGAGATATTGCATCATATTACGAAACTCTGTTTGGCAAAATACATTTTTTTTCTTTAACGTACAACAAGCTACAGAACGTTGATTTACCTACGATTTTCACATAAACGTGTCCATATCTTTTGAAGGACTCTGTATAACGTGGCAAAACCTCATATCAAAAGCTTCAAAAAAACAGGGGTTCCCATTTGTAACGGAGTTATGCAGCACTCTGTCACAGTCTGGCTGTTATTGCTGGCAATGTTGCAGCTACATATTGCACTAAAAATATTGCCCGTTTAGAAGCACCTATATATTTTGTATTGCAACGTTTTTTAAAATAATTAGACTAAGTAAGGATGTGTTCTATATGTCTGGCCTATTACGAGTTAAGCTCTTGCACACCTAACAAATGAATGTCGATTCTGCACGGAGAGAATTCGAAGAAGTGCAATATAGTTTAAAATCCAACGCCTCCTCTTCTCTCTCTCTTTCTGCTCATTCTTTGCAACAATAAAAAAACGCTAACATGAGTCATATTACAATTAGCATTGAAGTTATGATTTTAAATGAGACATTACAGTTCAGGAACAATAATTTTTTTTCGGTATTTTCTATACAAGGTTAAATCCATAAATAAATCTCCTACACCGAAAAATCTATTTCTATTCCTATTCCCCCCTTATTATCTATGGTAGGTATTCAATCGTCGAATATCTGCACATGTTCTTTCACGCACTCAGAAACGGTGCAGTATGGCCCTTCGTAGGGCCAGGTGTATATGTGGAAGGTGGTAGCCTTCCGACCAGAGTTCGAGGGGAAAAGGGAAACACCGCCGCCCCATCTGGAGGGTGCCCTTGCCCTATTATTTCCCTCTCTGTTCCTAACGAGTGGATTTTTGTCGATTTGTCTTTGTCTGTAACGGTCTTTTTCAAAACACAGCTGGTCCGGAATTCGGAGCGCGTGCCAATGCACTTTGACTCTATATGGATTTTTGATTTTTACTTTTAGGATCTTCAATTTAAAGAATCGCGTCGAGATATTCCATTAGATTGTTGATTAGATATAGGCTTTTAACGTTACTTTTAATTATATGATTATGGAAATTGTATGTGAAATTTTGCCATTTTTGTAGATTTTAACAAGGCTTGAAATACTTTCTCGGTTTTCGAAAATATTTATCTTTACTTTTGGTTTAAAGAAACAAAAAAATCCAAAATTCTCAGTGGGTAGCAAATTGCGATAGAATGAGTTTATAATAAAATTCAAAAAATGAGAATCTCAATGCCTACCATATAGGTACATTTTTCTTTAGTACCAACTGTATGAAAATTAACTTCACATAATACTTAAACTATATAAATTGTAACTTAAAAACTCACATTATCTCCATAGTACTCCGCTTTCCTGCTGTTTAGACAAGCTTTCATCTCATTTTTCTATTTCTGCTTATTCAAAAGTTAATGGTCCATGGTGTATCCGAGTCTTTTCCAACTCAAAGCAACCTATAATAAGAAAAATACCTATAACTATTTATCAAGAAGTTGTTAAATACCTAGGAGTGAAACTCAACTCCAAAGTAAACTGGAGAACATACTTGGGAAATCACTAATAGAGCAACTAGGCTTTTTTGTCAATGCAGGAAAAACCTGGCTCTAAACAACTGTGATAATGCCTAAAAAAGAGTCTAAAAGATATTTGGAGACTTAGATACTGAATGCTTTTATGGAATTACACCAATTCAAAAGTAGGTTCACAGAAAATCAGCTTTCTACAAAAGAGATGGGATGAAATCAAAGGATACAGTCTTGTCAGGATCACCCTGGGAAGCTGGAGCCTTAGAAATATTTGGCGATTACCAGGAAAAACCTCCATACTATGAGGATAGTGGACACATCTCTATGCAGGAGTTTGGTGAGACATGGTCTAAATCTGCCGATGTAACTAGTGACATTTCCTCCTTCCTGGAAAGGACAGGATAGACGATGACCTAGGAAGATGTGCAATGGGTGACATGGGGCCTAAGTGCTATGGAACTAAACTCATCCTTCTTACTGTATAGATACAGACAGATACACCAAGTCAAATGTAGGTTCACAGAAAGTCAGCTTCCTACAAAAGAGATGGGATGGAATCTAAGGATACAGTCTTGTCAGGATCACCCTGAAAATATGGAGCCTTAAAAATATTTGGCGATGAAGGAGATAGTGGACATATCTCTATGCAGGAGTTTGGTGAGTCTGATCTGATCTAAATCTGCCGATATAACTAGTGACATTTCCTCTTTTCTGGGAGACTATGACCTAGGAAGACAACTCCTCAGAAGATGTACAATGGGTGACATAGGTCCTAAGTGAAGGGATGGAGTGATGAACACGCTGGGGCAGCTATTGAACTACCAAGGAGTAGGTTGAGGAAGATAGCAGGACTCCTAACAGGGCACTGCAGTATGAGGAAGCACCTCTACAATCTAGGAGTAGAGGAAAGTTCCCTATTTAGGGGTTGCGGCATGACTGATGAAACGTCAGTTCATGTTCTCTTAGAGTGTCCACACTGGGCTGTATTACGCCGGCGAATCTTCGGAGTCCCTGTCATGGCTCCTGGAGACACAAGCAGGCATCCACTGAAAAAAATTGTGGCCTTTATTGAAGGGCTCGGCTTCATGGATGTCTAGGTAGCAGGCATAATGGGCCCGCCAGTGGCATCAGTGCCGGAACCTTGGCTTGAGTTTGGCTAGGTCAAGGCTCGCCTGATAGTAGTTGTAGGGCCCAAGTGCCTAAGTCAGCTTCATACAAAGTGTTTACTGAACAAACTGGACAAGAAATTCTCAACAAGGCTATTAAAACTGATAAAGAGACATTTGAGGACTGTTACTAAACTGGTAGCCTCAGGGAATATGGGAATATGGGAAAAATCAGTGAGCCTAGGTGCAAAAACGTGAACTGAGGGGTAAGACCTACTCACACTGCTTTTGGGAGAACTTAGTGGGAAGACATGAAGATTCTGGAATGGAATTTTTGTAGAGACAAAAATCACTGGTTACAAATCTAACAGCCTATAGACATCTCCCGTATCCTATAAATAAATAACCGCTAATTGATATCATATTTTTGCCGAGTAGTGAATTACGCAACAATGATTTCTGTCCGGCGCTTATTACGAAAAATCAACATGTAAAAAAAAATCGGCCTGTCATTGTGTGCAATCCAGCCACCTAACAATCAACTGTTTTCTATTCAGAAGCACACCTGCTGAAAACCCCTCTACGTCGAGTACTTGCTGTTATTGGCTGTTAGTGTAACGAAGCGTTGTGATTGGTTGGAGGGCACGTGCTGTGTGCGGAGTGGGAAAACGCTTAATAGAAGGCTCGCAGTCTCTTCCTGGACATAACTTTGTCGGAATCCGAAGAGTTTGGTGTTTAAATATCGCTCGCTGTTTAGTTGTATCTTTGTATTTATACGAGACGTTTTTTTTCTTAAAGTGACTTTAGTTTTGTGCTTATTTGGATTATTTTGTTTGTTGTGACACAGTTTTGTAATATTTTTATAAATATGGCTAAGAATTATTCACATTGTCCTCTGAAAAAGAGGCCGATCGTTTTCGAAGACATACCTGGTTAGTATTTTTGAATTTTTTAAATTTTTAGCAAATTTTAATAATTTTTTAAATTTGAATTAAGATTTTTTTTTAAATTTTAATTCCAAGTTTAATAGCAATAATTTTATCTAAGGTATACTTATTATTTCAAATTAAATGTTAAAATTATTTATAATAATAAAAAAATGTACCTACCAATTTGGAGAATAATTATTCAATTTTATTTCTGATAAAAAGGGGCTTTATTATCTAGAACATCAAATTTACTTAGATAAACATACTGGTAATTTAAAAAAAATTATGAAAATTAAAATAAAGCAAGTTCAGAGTTTTACCAAAATAAAAAAATAGCAAAAATACCTATAAAATATTTAAA
>CAJUYG010000565.1:109823-148198 GCA_910591675.1 Galerucella calmariensis | reverse complement strand
GCAAAAATACCTATAAAATATTTAAAATATATTTAAAATTTTCAAAGAGGGTTTAAAATTATCTTGAACATAAAATTTACCTACAAAAAAATGTTGGTAATTAAAAAAAATTATGAAAATTAAAATAAAACAGCTATAGAATATTACCAAAATAAAAATAGCAAAAATCGAAATATTCAAAAATAAATAATTATTTATATTTTTTAAAAAGACAATTTTTAACGAACCATTTCCTATTGTTACAGAAGAACCAGAAAATCTATCAACAAAACCCGAAGACCTCAGCCGCACCGGCCGCTTGACATCGATGTCACCTCCATCCTCGCCAGCTTTATCTCCATCAACTTCCCCACAATCTTCAATCATCGAATCTCCGCCGTCATCACCTCCAGTATCATCCCCATCACCAACACACTTCATGTACCAAGCTCCAATAAAAGTGGAACCTCTAAGAGAATATTCAGTACCAATAAGTCCTGAATACGCTCCTCAAACTTGGCACAGAAGTGTAACACCGATGTACCATCCAGCATACCATCACTACATGTATCCTTACCACGAGAATATGTACATGGGACCTACATCTCCATACAGTGATAGTTCTTTATCTCCACCACATCAAATGCAGCAACCTCTACAACCTTTGGCTCTTAGACCTACCGTTTATTCTTCCATGGATCAAAATAGTTTGAGCCCCAACAGTTCCACTACATCACCTCCACCGCAAACTGTACCTTCAGCTGAGGATTTGTCGGAGAAAAGAAGAGCAGGTGGTGTTAGACACCAGTGTCCGGATTGTGGAAAGAGTTATTCGACGTTTTCCGGTCTTTCCAAACACAGGCAGTTTCATTGTGCAGCCGGAGAAGGTCCGAAGAAATCTTTCAGTTGTAAATATTGTGAAAAAGTTTATGTATCTTTGGGAGCTTTGAAGATGCATATCAGGACACATACGTTGCCTTGCAAGTGTACCATTTGCGGAAAAGCGTTTTCGAGACCTTGGTTGCTTCAAGGACATATCAGGACGCATACTGGAGAAAAGCCGTTTTCGTGCACGTACTGTAACCGAGCTTTCGCCGATAGGTCGAATCTAAGAGCTCATCTACAAACCCATTCTGATATTAAAAAGTATTCGTGCACTACTTGCAGCAAGACGTTTTCTAGGATGTCTTTGTTGACCAAACATACTGAAGGTGGTTGTACTTTGATGCACATGGAGAAAATGTGTTGATTTGGTATTATTATTTATAGATAAAAATTTCTTGTGCCTTTTTATAAAAAGACTGAATATTATGATCTTATTGTTGTACAAAAATAAAACCGCATTTTAGTATTATATATAATATCGGGAATTTAATATATTTTTTTGTGTGTACATAATTTTTTTTTGTAAAAAAAACAAAACAGATATATATATATTTTCTAGTCAGAAGAAACGTTCTAGTTTCTTTGTTATATATATTGCCATGTATAGTGCCTTAGTTATAGTGTTTTTTGAAGCTACACAAATTTTATTATATTTAAATATACAGTTATTTATGAAATTTTTGTGTTTTTTTCAAACACTTTTGCCCCTTTTTTCTTTAACCAATTGAAATTATGATTCCTGGAGTTGGAGATATAAAAAATTTAAAAAAAAACTGCACAGATTTGTCTTGAAGAAATATAGAATACCTACAAATTATTTAATATCGTAAATATTGATCTTTGGAGACAAAAATGCACAGTTCTTTCGAAAAATCGCAAATTTAAAAAACAAAAAGCACCTGAGGATGCAATATAGGTGTAGCTCTGATAGGATCAGCATCCCAGAAAAAAAAAATGAAGAATGGTAATTCAAGACACGAATTTTGAGCATTTTTATGCAAGGGGTAGGTAAGGAAATATTTAATATAAACAGGCTTCCGCTAACTTCCTTATTACTCGGAATTATGGACAAAATACACTGGAATGTGTAAAATTTTCCGCTGAATCGATTATCGAGGACTAGAACGTTCTATCTATTATATTAGTCGAGTTATGAGCATTGAGCATCTTTAGTTTTAAAAAGTGGATTTTCGAAAATTTCTTGACTCCATTTAGAGGAGAGAAAATGATTTTATACAAAAACAGACTGTAGCAGTCGATTTATCGTCCCAAAAAACCCCTCGGGAAGAATTTTGAGCAATTTTTATGTCGAAACAACGATTTTATTTGGGTGAGGTTTAGGGACCTCAACTTTGACCTGTTTATTTGTAAACTTGACAAACTATGAGGGACAGATTTTGATATATATCTAAGAATTCATTAAATATTTATCGTATTCAATGACAGTGTTAATTAAATATTTATATAAAAACTTTCTCGTTGTCTATTCGTCTCCCCATACCGTTAAGAGGAGTGGCGACGATTCTAAGAAAGCAAAAAAAAACAAGAAACAAAATGGTAACCGGCCAAAAGAAGGCCAACATTAATAGAAACACGAAGAAAAAAAAATGTCATTACACATTATACTGTATCAACCAATGTCTTTTGATGTTATTAATTCAGTCAATATTACCATATAAAAGAAGTTTTGTAAATACTCATATGGGGGGAACTGAAGTAAAAAGCCATATTTTGAAAAAATTTCGTTATTATTTAAAACTAAAGCTCCAACTCAAAGTAAGAAGATACTTTTTGACAGGAGTTGAGTTAAATCAAACGCTTTCAGTCGATTATTGTAATATTTTGAAACCGAGCTTCTTCTATTTCAGTTTGGACCTTTATTTACAGACCACCCTGTATCCAATTCGAAATACTCGCCAAAAAGGTAGAATGAAGAAAGAGTATTACAAAAAACAAGATAAAATAGTGAAAATAGAAAAATAATAATAAAAAAAATATATTTATTAATTTTATTTTTTTGGTCCCGTTTTCTCCTAGGTGTTTTCATAACAAACACCGAATTAACATTGTAGAATTAAATTCGTAGTTAAATAGAAGTGAATTATGCAATTTATATCGATAGGACATTCCACGCCATGGTGGAAGTCTCTTTATATGACTCATTCGAATAATTATTTACAGAGACGTTTTGCCAGATTGCCATATTGTGCATGGGTTACACACGCCGAATGTAGGCAGGTTGCTGCTAATGCAAATGATAATTAATGATTTTGAATGGGTAACTAGTTTGTTTGGGGTCAAAAGGGATTGGTTTTTCGACAAATATCATTGTAAATTATGTAATATTTTTTTTGTTCTCTATTATCTGAACGATATTCATATCGTATTAGACCGAAATTAGGTCTCTCGATGTATGTCTTTTGTAGATAACCGGTTGATTGATGTTAATAGTGTATTATTCTTGCCGTATTGTTTATACAATTTAATAACTATCAACTTTAGAGGTATCCTCAGATATAAAACATTTCAAAATATAATATTTATATTTCAAGCTCGTATTTCTTTCAATTTTTGATGTGTACCGATAATTTTGCAAAAGTTTGTCGCGAAAATAGGACGACTGTGAAGATAAAAACACATACTATTTTTCCTAGAGGGCTATCTCTCCACCCGTATTAGCATGCTTACCGGGAAGAAGGCAAATAAACAGGAAAAAACTACAGGCACAACAAAACATCTCGATCAGGCAGGCTCCGGACGCTACCTGGTACGTAAGAAACGAAGATATACACAACGACCTAAAAGGTACTAGAGATAATGGACGCAAGAGCCAGAAAGCTATTTGAAGAGCTTAGATCTCATCTGAACACAGAGCTGAGAGACCTGACGAGCTACACGGCAAAAGACTACAGAAGACCTAGGAAACAACTTGAGGACCACCCATAGGAAGCAAAACAACAAGAAAAACCCCACCAAAAAAACACAAAAACCATGAAGTGGGACACATGCGCACTCACAGGCATACCAAAAAAAAACAAAAACCGTGTGTGTGGATGAGTGAGCCGTGTCTGAAATGGGCAAGCACTGTTCATCTGCGCACACCAAAAAAATTTCTCAAACTCAAAAAACACAAAAATCACCGTTGTGGACAAGAAAGAACACTGCGAAGAGGAACCCCCCAATACGGGGTCCCCGCACTTCTACCAAGATAGGAGCTCTGGGACTCCCGAGGGGCCAGCTTTAAAGAAATGCGACGGATCACTCATGTTAAGGCCGGTTTCACCAAGGCGGGTGGAACAGACTTTGACATGAGGCGGCGAAAGCACACACACAACCGAACCGACTCAACGAGATGGAGAAGGACAAGGGAATATAGCCACCAGAGCTACCCCTTAACATGGAAAGACATCCCTGTCGCCTCCCATAGAATAAAGGGGGAAA
Source organism: Galerucella calmariensis (assembly GCA_910591675.1). NCBI lineage: Eukaryota > Metazoa > Arthropoda > Insecta > Coleoptera > Chrysomelidae > Galerucella > Galerucella calmariensis. The sequence goes on along the minus strand of CAJUYG010000565.1, from coordinate 143,893 downwards.
AGGGATACGCGATCACGAGGAAAGATTGAGGACCTGCCGAAAGTGGCAGGGGGTGGTGGAAGGTTCTGCTTAGCATCAACCCGCGGGCCATAAGCCCCCAATATTTCTCTAGATATTTTAAGTTAAGTATGAAGCTGCCCAATTTAATTGCCAATCAACCTAACATATTTCTCAAGGTTAGGAGATGATTTAGCCAAATAATTAATAATTTTATTGAAGTAAACGGGGGTGGCATAGAACATTTGTTATAAAAGGTTTTTAGGTACTGTTCGTTTCTGATATTTCCGATATGTTATTAAAATTGTAGGTACTTTCATTTAGATTATATTTTCAGAACCAAAATTTTTTTCCGATCCATCCGTTCATTTAATATTTGTGTTCCTCATTGTTGACACGGATTAAAGTTTCATTTGCGTGTTAAATGCAATTCACTGGTCCAAAACATCGACATAGTTATTACACATCAAAATTGGGCAGCTTCATGTTCAACTTAAAATATATGGCAGTGCCATATGCTACAATTGAAATGTTGTCATGTTGGCGGGGATATAGTTGCCAATATTGCACTAAAAATATTGCCCGTTCAGAAGGTGCTTTAGTAGAGCATTAAATAAACTGCTCACCACTAGAAAAGCAAAGACAAGAACGAGCAGATATTGTCTAGTTATCTATACTGTTCTTTTTCAAGCTCTAAATATAAGTCTATTTTCGTTTATAAAAAAAAAATATTATTAATATATTTATTCTGAGATGCACTGTATACCTCATCAGATATTATAAAATATAAATTTCGACCTGACCTTACGTAACTTCTCGGCTGTTACGTGTTATTTTAGCGTTATATATGGTAACCTTAGAAAATAGTATGGCACAGCATGTAGATGTAATTACCAATAGTGTTATTAAAGTCCATAAATATTACAAAATAACTTTGCTCAGTCGTAGGTGGTTGGGCGAAGATAAACTGAGTTAAGATGAGACACAGCGACGTCCGGCTAGAAATATTTTTAAAGGATGTGAAAGTGTTATGGGATTTTAGGGACGATTTCTGTATGTTTGGTTCAAACTTCTGTCTAATTTTACGCTGAAGTAAAAATCCATTAAATGGTTTGTGTAAAAAAAGTGTATGGGAAGTTTGAACTTAGTAAAAAGTATTTTTTCTCTAATTTTTTGGGAATCAAACCACAATAATTATTTTTTCTTTCGGTAGCGTTCCAGCTACCGATGTCAAGATTAACTAGTAATAAAATTAATAAAATAATTTTTGGTCCCTATCTGACACAACGAAAAAAATATGACAACTAGACAATTAATAATATTTTGAAGTTTAAGACTACAAAACTTTGTTGTAAAATTTTATTAAGGTCCATTCATAGTAGATCACATCTCTGATAAAATGTGAAATAAAATATTTTATTTTATGACATTCTAACGATATGACAGTCTACTAGAAATGGAATCCAGTGAAGTGCACGTTCCAGGAATGGTTTTTATTGGGATAGCGCTTTTTTTCGATACTTTTGGAAATGTTAATAAAATGCGTTTGTTGTTACTTTTTTGTGTATGATTATTTTTGTTTTCAAAATATGTATGACTCAGTTTGGTGATTTTGTGTATTGAAGTGTGTATCGATTAACAACTATTCCAATGATAAATCATAAGAAAACCTGGATAAAAACTTATGATGCTATCCTGATAACGCAGGTAATTAATTATTGGAAATTTATCTTTCTAACATTGGTAACCAAATTTGACTACATTCGGCTGAAATACTAGCTACACATTTAAATGCATTTAGTTGTATTAAAGCACTTTCTTTGATTTTTCGTCTTTTATTATTGGGCTCTTTCAATATTATTTTTGTCGAATCCCATTGAATTTTATGCCCCTCTTCCCAAGCATGTTTACAAATACCTGACTTAAAGAACTCCCTATCTTTGATATATTTTTTATGTTCACTTATTCGGACTTTCAATGGTCTAGAGATGTTTCACCTAAATAGAATTTGTCGCATTCACAAGATATCTGATATAAGCAAGTTTTTGAAGATTGTTCTTCATTTTTTGGTTTCGTTTTTCTTAGTATAGATCTCAACGTATTGTTAGATTTGAAGCTAGTTTGAATATTGAATTGATTACCAATTTTCTTAATTCTTCCTGATAAACCCTTAACATACGGTATTGTCAAGTTTTTAAAAATTATGTTAGCTGAATTATTAATATTATTGTTATGTATTATTATTGGGTATTAACAATGAGCCCTTCTCTATATTCTTAATTTCTTTATTTACAAATTCTGCCGGGTAATTATTGGCATTTAAAACATTTTCTAGTAGAGTTTTCTCCTTTGTGAAATGATTATCATTAGAACAAATGATTCTGGCCCTATCGTATAAAGATTTTACTACCCCTTTTTTAACGCTTATAGCATGATTTGATTCAAAATTCAAATACCTATTAGTGTGAAATAAAAAATAAAAAACATTATTGTGGTCCGAATCCCAAAAAATAAGAGAAAAAATACAGTAATGCCACAAGGAACTTACAGACATTCCTTTTTGAAAATTTCATTGCACTTTAATGCGCATCGCAAATAAGGCGATTGGCGTGCTATAAATAGACGGATTGGGTGAATTGCTGTTGAAAAGCCGAGGCAAAAGCAAGAAGTGATTACCGTGAGGTCTTGCGTTACGAATTTGGAATTTACTACTATACGGATGATAACAAGTTGATTTTATTAATTTTTTTCGTACGACACTGACTATAGAGTGGATTTTTTTTCTTCTATTCGACATTCAACCGCCCGATGCTTGTCTGTGTCTGATTGACATCCGAATTTCTTCGAATTTCAGGGTCTTCAACTTCTGATAAAAATCCATCGATAATGGAATTTACATAAAATATTTACCAAAAGTCGATATGAAATTGTTCTGCAATTGTTTGTTTTATAAGATATGATAAATTTATTCTTTTATCAAAACGCTCGACCATAGTATTTTCATTGTGATTCTTATTTATTTCGAGGTGTTCAGATAAAAATACATAAAAACTACATTGATTCGTGCTGTAAAATTACATTATTAAACCTGATTGTATCTGGAGAAAAAGTAGCAGCAGTGGTTTTACGCTTAATCCGGCCCTGGGCTGTCACGACTGCCAACGTTTCATTATACCTTCTTATAATTCATTTAAAACACTGTAATTTTCAAGTTTGCTGTAATATTATTGTCTATATAGATAATTATTTAAACAAACTATTGAGTCATTCTATATCTAATTTTTTTCCAAAAAAAAATCTTCCTTTTACACCGCGCGGGTTAGCAACATCTTATAGGACGGGCACTCTTTTTAATCACTATCAAGGTCACAAATTTTCAATCTTCTGCACCTGTTACTTTACTTGTGTTGTCTTTTCGAGGGGGCGGTGGGGGCAGGAGAGGAAGGCGGTTAATCGGGTGGAATGGCCCGAGGAGCGGCAACCTACTCATAAAAATGCAAAGTGGTATTTAAAACGAGCATAAAAAATATTTTGGCGTGATCGTATTTTGGTATGAATCATTGGGTTTTGCTCGTTTTTTTTTTCAATTTCGAAATTCAATCTGTGATTATTAAAAAAGGAAAAACGAAAAAGTTGTTATTTATTTTGTTGAAAACGAATGGGTCGGGCCCCACAAAACAATAAATCTTCATTATAAACATTTTAGTTCCTAAGATGTAAGCATTCAAAGCTGTAAATAATACTCTTCTCATACAGAACTAACAGGTATCTTAATTCCCACAAAAGAACTAAGCAGAAAAGGATGCAGTCTTACGAGGATCATCCTGGGCAACCCTGGGAAGCTGGCGCCGAAGATATATTTGGCGATGACCAGGAAAAACCTACGTTTAACAGTAGGATTTTTGACTGGCCACTGTCAACTAAGGAAACACCTCCATACTATGGGGCTAGTGAACACACCCCTATGCAGGATGTGTGAACAGGAAGATGAAACTGCCAGGCATGTCGTATGCGAGTGTCCGGAGTTATCGTCAATAAGAGAGTGTGTGTTCGGTGAGTCTTGGCAACGATTACAGAATAAAAATATAAGATGTTTCACTCGTTCGAATTTATCGAGTAAAACACCGATGCCGCTGGTGACTTGGATGGTACAGTACGTCGCTACGTCCTTACTTGCATTTAATTTGGCATATTATACGGGACGTCGCCCGTCCAGCGCTGTTATTTTAGAACGGTGTTTATAATTGACAGTTTTCTAACCGATATTTTTGACTAGAAATGTACTAAAAGTGAAATCGTTCACCCGGGAATACTCAAGTTCTAGAAAATAAACAAGGTACTTGAAATATATAATAAAACGGAAGTGTCAAAACAAAATCATTTCTCTTTCGTTTGGCCGTGAACTTTAAAAAAAAAAAAGATAACGGTTAAACTGATACCTATATATTTGCAAATTTATTCAAATATTTGCAGATCACATCAATATATTGGTATAGGGTTTCCTGTACTTTTATTTTATTTCATTAACGTCCGATATATAATTTTACTGTCTTTTCGAAACCTTCCAAGCTTTTCCAATGATATTAAAGTTGCCAAAATAACTCGTTCAAGGCGGTTCGTTCACCTTTTTTTATATATACCGTGAAAGAGATCTTCTGGTGTTCTACACCCACGATTTATTAGAAAACAGCCGGCAGAAGGACGGTGCACCCTGCTGGAGACGACGACGGCGTCCGACCATATGGTCCTACTTCTTGGTGCGATCTTCTTTCGATTTCGTTCAATCGTGGATTTGCCAAGAAAAAGGTTATTTTGTGATATATTTATGTTTTTTACAAGTATAGCTTGGATTTGAATATTTTGAATCATGAAAAGAACGAAAATATAGCATTCTTGCTACAAAAATTTATTTCTATACACTTTTTTTAGCTTTCCATACAGTTTTTTAGCTTTCAATACAGTTTTTTTAGCTTTCTATACATTTTTTTAAAAATTCTGAATATTTTGAATCATGAAAAGAACGAAAATATAACATTCTTGCTACAAAAAAACCTTTCCATACACTTTTTCAGCTTCCTATACAGTTTTTAGCTTCCTACACAGTTTTTTAGTTTTCTATACAGTTTTAAAAAAATTCTATACAATATTTTTAGCTTATAGCTATACAATTTGTGTAAACCACTGTATTATTAATTTCAATAATCTGGGTATACGACACAACGCATAGGTATTCATTCAACATAGGCAGAAGAATAGATGTAAGTGGTGTGTGCCGTATATGATAATCGAAAAAATGTGTGGCGTTTGTCGGTTGGACACTCCCTTTTTGCTACAGCAGCGACTCTGTGGATAGTAAATCGTGCTGCTAAATTGCCGCTAAATGTTTCCTAATAAGCTTCATTTAAAAAATATCCATATTCTTTTCATGGTATTAAAATATTCCACCAACAATATATTTAATTGTGAATTTTTTTTTCAAGCGAAAATGAATCAAAATATTTGTATTATGTATTATGGCCTAAACGTAATATGATGTGGGGAATTTGAATTTCAGGTATAAAGAAATGTTGAAAATAATTTAAAAGTTTCTATTATTACTAGCCCGTACTCAGATCCTGTATTTTTCATGCTTTTTTTCAATTCTAGATAAAATCCAGTCAGAAATTGCTTGAACCTAGCTCAGTTTATTGAATATATAATACATATAAAGTTTGGAAGATGATATAATCCTTCGGGTTCAAAGGTCACTAACCATATGTATCAAATCAGAATATACAAAGGTTACCAAAATGTGAGATTACAAATATACCCGGAGAAAATAATGATGGTTGATGTTTCCTGCACATTGGTTGACGAATTTCCACTTTTTCATTAATTCTAGAAATAATCTATCAGATTAAGTACCATTTTTTTTGCTTGAAGATGGAAAATACCGGAAAATTGCTTCTTATTATTCATATTGTCACTTTGAATTGTCAAAGTGACATAACTGACATTTAAATGAGTGAAAGACTTTTTAGAATCGCTGAAAACTAAATACATATCCTTTTTTCTCCCGTTGAAATTGCATAAGTCTGTCTTATTTCATCTTACGGATTTTATTTGGAAGTTATGATTAAACGCAATAAAAGAAAAAAAACGGTGAGTATGTCTTTATCAAATCGTATGAACTGCATTTGACTATAGTAGTAAAATTTGAATGATCGAGACGTTTTATAGAAAAAAGTATATTGAAATTTGGTGGAATGAATTGGGATGTATTGAATAGGACGCAAGAGACATGGAAATGATTTTCAATCCATTAGGTGGCCGTTGTTAAAGGATAATAAGAAAAAATTAGTCGTTTTAGTCGCGTCTCATGTCGCTTGTCTTTGACCGTTTTTGGATTTCCTTGGAATACTAAACTTGTGTAATTTTACTTCAGGTGTAACTAGTTATAGTTAATTTATCGTAAATGAAAATAAACAAAAAGATTATATAGTATACTTTGTCTCAAAGTAAATCGTTTTCACTTTTGTCAGAAATATTCTAAATTATACGAACAACAACAACATTGACAAGCCAAGGGCGGGTCTGGTTAAAGTTTATTTAACTTGGGTATATGTGAATTTGATCCTTTTTAAAATAATTTTAAATGGTACGCCACTGGCGATCTTTTCTACAGCAGCTATTGGCTATATTATTTATTGCAATTAGCCCATGAATTTTATGATTGCCAGCAAAAGCGAAGACGATATAATTTGAGACAAACTATACGGCGAGCTTTTTATTTTGTTTGCTGACAGTCATTAGACCAAAATTTTCCAAGTAACAATATAGGATTGAATTGAATAGTTATTTTTTTAACTAGGCAGCAAAGTAGTAGATTGACTGCCGAGTTGAACATATAATTTTTTCTCCAATTGTTCATAATGATATAGGAGGATATTGTATTTGCAAATTATCTGAGGAAAGAAAAGGTGGCCTATTTGTTCAAAATTGTAGTAATTTTACCATCAATGTTAATAAATGTTTACGTCAAATGTTTTATTCCAATTGAGTATAACCAGATTGCTGCCTAGGCAGGAAAAGTAATACTTTGCTGATATGTGTCGGCAAAATTAATATTTGCTGCCAATCAGAGAAAAACATTTTTACTCGATGGGACAAAAATTCAGTGACATCAGACAATACACAAAACTAGAAGAAACTCAATGATATGAAAATCAAAGGTTTTCTTCCACTTCCTTTTGAAATTGGATTTTTCTTTTAATATACGACCCAGATCTTTATAGAAAACTCAAGTAATTATTCGTTAAACCTTTTAATATATTAATTAAAAGCAATTACTTGCAAAGAACGATAAAGTGAAATGCATCTTGCAGTAAAATGTAAAAGGCGTGAATTTTCAAACATTGGAACAATGTAATCAACTACTATTTAGCACAAAAACTTGATAATAAAAATGTTGGATATTATTTTCATACATAGACGTACTTAGACATTTTTATCAATATAATTTCCCTATTTCAATTTAATTTATGCAACGCAGCTAGTTCGTGAGTTTGTGTGTGGCATGTGCTTTGTGCACCGGCCTACTACTAATGAATATTTTCTATTGTTGCCATTACTTGACATTTTCTACTAATTTGTATTTTAAATAAAATTATATAAAATATTGTAATGTTAACATTGAGGGTTTTATTGTCTATACCAATAATGGAAGGTTGGCACGATTCGTGCTGTTATTGTTTTTTTCTGTTCAAACATGATACTGGACTGGACAGTGCTTCTATTGTTTTTCATTTGCGATATTTAAATTGGAAAGTGTATCGAATGGTTTAAAGAATTTTTCGGTGTGTCGAAATAATTTATAATTAAAATTGTTGTAATAATCTCGGGTTATGCAAAATTATTGAAAAAAATTGACGTGTCGCGGGACACACGGTAAGAACTTCAATTCCATTTAAGCAATAATAAATGTTTTTGAATCAAAAAATACACATATTAATATAAGGATTTAATTTACTTTAGATGAAACTTCATTTAACAAAAATATACAGTAGTATTAATTATAAAAATCTTATCATTAAGTTGATTGGCACAAAGTACATATTAAGTATTCTATTAACTGTAATTAATACTCTGAGACTGAGGAGAGAGCGCGAGAGCCAACGCGCTCTAGGCACATAACGTAACAACGTAACGTAACGGTCAGATCCTTTGCGTCGCGACCCCCCAGCGCTCCAACCTAACGTAAAGAACCAAAATTCTAAAAAACCCCAAATGACCAAATAGATTATCTATCAATTATTGAAAGTAAATTATCCGATTGTCAGAAATGATACGAGACGTCGTCAAACAATCTAGCAAAGTACATTTCTAATTGGCTTCAATGGATATAAGTATACGTAGGATTCTAATCAATTTATTTATTTAAATATAATCACATAAACATTGAGAGTGAGACAAAATAAACATTATGGTTTGATGACTCACGTCACTCATTATAACTTCCAAACCATCCTAGAAATATACTGCCCGGCAAAATTTTTATTATCACTAGTATCTTGAAGTTCAATAATTTCAAGATTAGATAAAGTGGCTAATATTTGTTTCAAAAAGTACATAGAGTATTGGAATTCAATAATCATTTAACAACCAGCTTTTTGAAACAAACTACAATTCGCATATTACTCTGAGACCATTTCAGATCTATTGTAGTTTTCTTATTCTACTCAAGCAACTAAGGTTCGTAAACAATCTCATATTGTCTCAGAATTGACCTCTAAGGAATCAAGTGCCTTTAGTACAACTAAGAAAATGGCAACTGATCGATATGTGAATCGTTCAATTGAAATAATTCAGTTTTAGCTTCACGAAAACCACTCGCAGTAGCACGAAACGATTTTATTCAAAATAAAACTATATAAAACCAATAGGTTTCAAAATAAGTCTCAAGGTTGCTCAGCACTCTAAAAGAGGTCTTTAAAACCAAAAATAAAAACCCTCATAAATCACTATTACTACACTATTTATAAACTATCTTTTAAACTGTTTAGTTTTAAAATAGCTCTGTATCTGTAGAGTAGATAGCTCTGTATCTGAAGAGTAGGAAGGGTTAGTGTAGCACTTAGGCCACATGTGACCCATTGTATTGACGATAACTCCGGACACTCGCATACGACATGCCTGACAGTTTCATCTTCCTGTTAACACATCCTCCATAGAGGTGTGTCCACTAGCCCCATAGTATGGAGGTGTTTCCTTAGTTGACAGTGGCCAGTCAGAGATCCCACTGTTAAACGTAGGTTTTTCCTGGTCATCGTCAAATATTTCTTCGGCGCCAGCTTCCCAGGGTCGCCCAGAGTGATCCTGGCAAAGCTGCAACGTTTGGCTAGTTCCGCAATTGTCGAAGTCGTTAGGCCGTAGGTGTCACTGGGTCCTAAAATTTTTATTCCAGCCAATTCCCTGGCTAAAGAATCAGCAATGCGATTTCCTTTACTCCTGTCGTGCCCTTTAACCCACCTCAGGATAATATTGTTATCTGCCGTTAAAATAGCTCTAGCACGGCATTTGAGAAAGCAAGATTAATTATGTTGTGTTCTATTTATTGACAAAAGAGATTTTAAAGACAGGTTACTTTAGGAGTACTTTAAAATGTATTTTTCAAACTATACCGTCATGATTTAGAGCGCAATAAAACCAAACAGTAGTTGATAAAACTAGCTAGTTTTAGAGTTGCTTCAAACCTAGCCCTTTTAAAACCAGTATTTTTTCATTTACCATAATAAAACTGTTTTAAAACTCAATTAAATAGATGGGACTGTAACTTCCAATCTAAATGTCATGAAATTTTGACACAATGACATTTCGTTTGAAAGCTGACGACACAGAATACACCATCCCAAGAAGAAACGAAGCTTGTGCTATTTTACAATTCATTTTCTGAGTGCGCATGTCTGACAGTCGCCATTTTAAGCCCGTTATCTGTCAATCTTTGTTTACCAAAGAATTTTCTTTGTTATCAAGCTGTTAAATTAACTTTAACAATTCAAAAATTGAATTTAACAATTTAAGCTTTGTCGAAACAAGTCATAAAAATAAACAATTATTGTTTGAGATTCTTTGGTTTCTCTTTTCGCGTGTACTCAACATTTAATTTACTTTTTGTGAACAATTTTCTCAGTGTAACTTGATCCGTTATCTGTCAACGTCAGTTTGAAGGTCACGAAATTTTGCCCCCAAAACATCAAAGGATTTACGCCGGATTTCGTTTCTTGTTAGGCTGGTGTACCTATTCTGTGCTGACGATAATGACCATAAATCATAGTGTTGACAGTACTAAACTGGGAATTTTTCAGTTATTGGGCAGTGTAGATAAATGATTGCCGCAAGACGGAACTACATGAAAGGAGAAATAAAAAGAGATATTCCAAAAATGAACCACCCATTCACACCTGCTAATCCACTCACACTATTATCGCTTAATTCCTTTTCAAAATGAACTCGAAATAGAAAATCATGGACTACAATATTCTACGTTTCGCATGACTCAGACGCGGTGTTATTTTCTATTATTCATGAGCAATGTAGGAAGTTATCTCTATTATATTTATAAAACTATAAAGGATGATTGGCTAACTATTATATCTTTTGTCATCGAAGTCGAAACTGCTCACATGAAATATCGAAATATTCAAATTCAACTAAAATTATTATTAGCGGTCTATTGAAAAATGTAAAATACGGCATCTAATTCTAAATTGATGCCATTAATAAAGTCCATATAAATTATTTTCATTTCGATTTTAATCTCGTAGTCTTTTTGTACATTAAATTTAAATAGAAATTAGATTAAACGTATTCAGTGGTTCGAATTCAACGTATACTCACAATTAATCTTCAATGTATATAACAAGATGGACGAGAGATCATTTTTAAAAGATTAGATTTGTTAATTAATTCAAACAGTAAACGTTGAAAATGAAATGCACTCTTTAAAATAAAATTATAGAAAAAAAAACAATACACGCGCGTTGAAAGAGATCGAAACTTAGATAACGTCGATCTTTGGTTTATTCAAATTTTATATAAGCTTTTATTGATGTGTTAGTTGGAGAAGGTAATTTTTAAGTATTTGAATTGTTAATGGCGAGAAGAGTATCTATAAAGAAGGTTTTATAGACGTACAGGGCGATTTATAACACCCTGTATGTACGTATGAAAGTTCTCAAAATAATTTAGGGTTATCCGCAAGGTTCAGTTTGGGGTGAAAATGGAAATTGAAATATTGGATATACCAACGTGAAAATTTGAAGAGATAAGAAAGAAAATCCATACCCCTCACTTTCGTGAAGCCCTGTATTCAAAATATCGAAGATACCATGCCGATGATTTTTTTCCATATTCGTTCATCATCTGAGAAGGTGTCTCTAAAATTTCAGCTCAAAATTCCAATAGAGTACACGCATATTTCATATTTTGCTTGGATATTAATTATTTATAATAGTTAATATGATACCAAAAATTACTAATAATAGGAAATATACCAGTTTCCATTGGAAATTACTCCCAAATTTTAAAATAAAATTCAAATTTCAATGCACTTTCCGGCCACAACCCGAGGATTTCCGAACGCTACCGATGATACGTGTGATGTCATATCTCTTGTGTTTAGTTTACTTATGTCAATATGGCCGGTATTGCATTGGGTTATGTGTAGTTGTGTGTTTATATTGTATTTTAATCAACTATTAATTGCTTCATCGACGTAAAAATATCATTTATATCTTTGTTTGAGACCATTACGTGTTTGTGTGTGCTTTTTTTTATTTCTAAAAGTCAACGTAAAGTGGAAAGTGGTCCTAAATATTCGATATTTCCGAGGATATTTTAAAACTTTTAGAAGAATATATTTTATTTACTAGATCAGTGTTCAGTGACGATTCTTTCATATTTTGTGAGTAAAGATATGGCTAGCGAAGGTTTTGTAAAAGCACAAACTGATAACTTGCCCAAAGACTCATTTATGCTGCTTGAATTTATGAAGTCAAACAGCTGCTTTAATGCAAAGGAAATAAGAGGAGTTAAAGCATTATCGTAAGTACGATTTAAACTATGTTTTATTTATATGATATATACCAACCATATTTCGATGTGTGGTCGTAAGAAAATGATGTTTTTATGGTTGATTCCTAGACATATAGGTACATAACCTCAAACTATTTAAGAATAAAAATTACCTGCATAGAAGTAGGTACTTACATTAAGATGGTCTTCACAAACAAAAGTAATGCCCTTCTCTTAAGTATATTTTTGCTTGCGCCACCAGGTAAAGTAACAAATATTTTGTCTGGAGTTTTAATAGACGTTGATTTACACACTGGAACAATGCAATACTTGGAATACAAAGTTTTTTTTCGGCTTTATCCATTTTTAAAGCTTTCAGAAACAAATTAGGTCACAAGAACTCAGAGCGTGATACACGAATAAGAACGTAAACAAATGACGTCACACCATGGGGCAGCCATCTTTATGACGTAAAGCGCGTTTTGGCGGACTTTAAAATTTTATGATTTTTAAAGTCGTTTTAAAAGTAAAGTTTATATTTTTTCGAAAAAATAGACATGCAAGGTGTTAGGAGACCTGATAAAGCGTAAATTCCCACCAACAGCAAAATGTATGCTTGTACCGTGACCCTCTTTTTCCAGAAGTTTCAGGAGAAAACCACTGAAGATCATATCAGGATCAGTACTAGAAAGTCACCATCACCATTCCCTGGTTGAGGCGACAAGCAGCTGACACTGTTGAGGACCAAAGGCAATGGTACTGGACCTAATGCCTAATGCTTGAGCATACTCCCAAAATGCTTCAAAGCAGTCAAAAAATTCGTCCAAGGTTCCAGCCACGCATTGTCAATTAAGCAAATAACGTCACAGAATGAAGTGGTGAAGAGGAAGATGAAATGTTCCTCGAGGAGACGTTATCAACTATAGGTCTGTTCCAACCGCAATCAGAAACTGTCAGAAACGATCACAGAATAGTCCACCATTGCAATCAGTGATAGGAATTACGTGAACGTAAACTCGTTATTTGCCGTGACCAGTTATTCTCTGATCGTTTCTTACAGTTTCTGACTGCGGTTGGAACAGACCTTATGTTAAGCTGGTTGATGTAGTCAGAGGTACATCTAGGAGTCTAATGAGACCTACTTTTCTACGGCGTGAATTTCCGCCTGAAAGATGCTTGGGGTTTTGTCGAATCGACCTAATTAATATAATTATCCTATTGTTAAGAGCGTTTATAGTGGACAGTGTTAAAGAAGAAATTAAAACCATAATATAAATTATACGTATTTGTGTTTTGTATGGGAGGGAGTGGTTGTATGTGAAAGGGAAATCATAGTGTGTAACTTTCTTCATTGTTAAGTATAGTTATCATCAATTAATGTCAATAAAACCTTTGTATATATATTACCTACAATGAAATTATCTATTTTCCTCATCTAATACGAGATATAGTTATATTTATATGGCGTACTAAATTATATTGATATAGTTGAAGAAGGTAATTATAAATTAATTGAAATTTACAAACATCTAAGGTAAGTACATATGTATATTGAAAAATTCTCTGCCAACCAGACATCCACAGCTTTTATTACCTCCTCGTTGGAAAAAAATTTACGACCTTTTAAACTTTTTTTCAGTTGAGGAAAGAGATGAATAAGGGGGGTGTTCTAGTAATTCAAACAATAAATCACGAATTTTTTGCATGACAACATGCAGGGGCGTTGTCCTGCAAAAACAAAACACCTTTGGATAGCTTCCCGCGTCTTTTCTCTTTAATTTTCTCCCGTAGAGTGGTCAGTAATGTCGAATAGTAATCTCCGGTTATTGTTCTACCCTTATCGAAAAAATTAATCATGATTACTCCATGGCAATCCCAAAAAACTGAAGCAAGAACTTTTCCAGCAGATTTTTGGACACGAAACTTCTTAGGTATTTGAGAGGACGAAGGACCAAGGGTATTAAAATCTTCGTAAATCTGCTTAGTACCTCTTCACCCTTTTAAATATAGGTACTTGATACTCCAATATTTCGATTTTCACAACTAGATATCAATACATCCTCGTAGGTACTATAATCTGTATGGTACCAGGGAAAACAACATGTAAACAAAAACCAAGCGTGATGTATTCTAAATCGGCTGCGTATTGGAACCTTATTCACTTACCTAGATGATTCAATGTTCACGTGATTTTGTTTCGAGCGGTTATTTTTGAGGACAAAACCGACTAGAAATATTCACCTGTGATGCTTTCCAACACCACAATATCTACTTTTTCAAACATTTTATAAATAAAAACGGCATACACGAAGTCGTTTTGTCCTTTTAAATGAGATCATGTTGCAAATCAGCCATATGCATCTGTATCAGTAATAATAAGCGCTAACCACAGTGGCTGTTTCAAAACCATAGGCGTACGTCTATTTTTTTGATAACATCTGCTATTCAGATTTAATAAATCCATGCATGTATGGTAAGCCTAAGCCACCCTGTATGTTTCAACAGTTTAATTTGCTCAAATTTCTTTAGTACTTATAAAAGTTTTATTGCAAAATCTTGAGGGGCACATGCCGAGTCGACGAAGTATTGTACTTTTCGGTACTACTTTTTTTCTAGTAAGTAATATGAAATTACTGCTCAAGCTGTAGGTAGTACCATTTTTTTTGTCAACCACACAAAGATAAAGAAACAGTAGCCAAATTCTTCACGCCTCTTATATAACAATTAAGTTAACCACCACAGAACCACTTTTGTAGATGGTACTACTTACAATAACTTGGAAATGCTTTAGTTTCAACTGTTTGGTTAACTTTGACTTTTACATAGTCCCTAAACAAACAAATGTAGTACCTAATGTAGACCCTATAACACGTCCCTGAAATCGGCAAATCGTCACGGTAGTAGTACCTTAAAAGCTCACACCGTAGTCGTACCCGCGTAGCAGAAGGTAGTAATTTGTATACATCCAGTAGAAAATAATCAGCTAATAGTTTTAGAAGCATCAGATAGTGCGAAGAATGATGTCGTACCGGAGGCGAATATGGCAGAAAAGGAGGGAAGATAAGTGTCGGTATAAAGGAAGATCCAGTACTACCCGGTAATGGTACCATCTATCACAATGTAACATGGTTAAAGTTGACTATGAGAGAATGGAGATCCATACGTACACCTGATTAATAGTTTAGATGACCTAAATAAAGGTACTAAAATAATACAGTGGCGTTACATTAAAATTAAGAAAAAAAAATATATATATAATATCGTTCCCACGACAATAATAGCAGTATCTAACATAGTAACAGGTGGATTATTTGATAATAATTCTTAGGAGTAAAAGAAATAAATAGAAATAAATTCCAATCGTAACATTCTTTCGGTATGAGTAGACAGTCATGAGAAGCAAGGAAGTCGATCTTGATGTCCGTTCTTGTTACAATAAATGTCTCACTAAGTAGATGGTACGTTCATACGAGTATTCAACTAAATAAGAATCTCTGAATTTACATACTTACCTACCTGCTTTGAATAATAACACATACATGCTTCTATGAGAGCGGATTGAAGAAAGGAGAAGAAGAAGCGCAATCTTGATATCTCGGACGTTGTCTCCTGATTCACCATATTAAGTTAATAAAATCGCTTTATATCTATAGAGTGGACGACCGAAAAAGAAACAACTATGTTACAAATAACGCTTCCTATGTTAGGTACCTACTTAACACCTTGCATGCCTATTTTTTCAAAAAATATAAACTTTACTTTTGAAACGACTTTAAAAATCATAAAATTTGAAAGTCTGCCAAAACGCGCTTCACGTCATAAAGATGGCTGCCCCATGGAGTGACGTCACTTGTTTAAGTTCTTATTCGTGTATCACGATCTGAGTTCTTGTGACCTAATTTGTTTCTGAAAGCTTTAAAAATGGATAGGGCCAAAAAAAAAACTTTGTATTCCAAGTATTGCATGGTTCCAGTGTGTAAATTAACGTCTATTAAAACTCCAGACAAAATATTTGTTACTTTACCTGGTGGCGCAAGCAAAAATACTCTTAAGAGAAGGGCATTACTTTTGTTTGTGAAGACCATTTTAATGTAAGTACCTACTTCTATGCTGGTAATTTTTATTCTTAAATAGTTTGAGGTTATGTACCTATATGTCTAGGAATCAACCATAAAAACATCATTTTCTTACGACCACACATCGAAATATGGTTGGTATATATCATATAAATAAAACATAGTTTAAATCGTACTTACGATAATGCTTTAACTCCTCTTATTTCCTCTGCATTAAAGCAACTGTTTGACTTCATAAATTCAAGCAGCAATTCAGTTTGTGCTTTTACAAAACCTTCGCAAGCCATATCTTCACTCACAAAAGATGAAAGAATCGTCACTGAACACTGAACTAGTAAATAGAATATATTCTTCCAAAAGTTTTAAAATATCCTCGGAAATACTTTACGTTGACTGTTATAAATAAAAAAAGCACACACAAACACGTAATGGTCTCAAACAAACATATAAATGATATTTTCACGTCTATGAAGCAATTAATAGTTGATTAAAATACAATATAAACACACAACTACACATAACCTAATGCAATACCGGCCATATTGACAAAAGTAAATAAACAAGAGATATGACATCACACGTATCATCGGTAGCGTTCGGAAATCCTCGGGTTGTGGTCGGAAAGTGGTTTATTTCCTATTGTTAGTAATTTTTGATATCATATTCACTATTATAAATTAATATCCAAGCAAAATATGAAATATGCGTGTACTCCATTATAAAAGTCTCATTAATTTTTGTGTGTATCGATGTAGAAATATCAAGTTACTTTTGAATGGAAGTAGAAGGATTTCAAGAGAACCGGGTAGAAAATAAAAAAAGTCATTTGCAATTTTTCGATTGTAACGAACCCCTTTAGTCAATAGGGACAATTATTTGCAGAGTACCTGCTGCGTTTTAAAGGGTTTTCAAGCAACTGTTCCCATTGAATATACACCACTTAAGGCTTTGTTAACATTTACGTTAACATTTACGTTGATTGTTAATTGAAATATATAAGGTACGAAGATCTACTACTTTTCGTGTAATCTGACAACGTTGCTTTTTTTTCAATGGCGTTAATCGTGATGTAATCAGAGCATACCTACCGATGTCGAATCGAAATTGATAAATCATTAAGTAGTTTCGTTAAAAAGAGGAATTGAAATAAATGTGAGATTTAAAATTTTAACATGAAAAAAAAAATTGCAA
The DNA here is from genome assembly GCA_910591675.1 of Galerucella calmariensis. NCBI lineage: Eukaryota > Metazoa > Arthropoda > Insecta > Coleoptera > Chrysomelidae > Galerucella > Galerucella calmariensis. The sequence continues at coordinate 126,578 of CAJUYG010000565.1, read as the reverse complement.
CACGTCTATATAACTCGGATGTAACATTCTTATCAATATTAATGAGCTAGATCGAATCGATGGAGTTGTAATCATATGCGGACACTTCACAATGTTTATATCGCTTTCAGATCAAAGTGAGTTCTACCGACGAAACATTCACACAACATTCTCGATCTATTTTATTATTTGTTTGTGCTCTTCATAGTAAGGGCACTTATATAATCATTCGCCGAAATACCGTTTATTTAAAGAAAAACCGTAAAAAAGATGTTCGTAGATCAAATCCCACTTCTGAAAATTGTGAATGTAACCCTGACAGAAGGAATGGGGACCCATATACCATTACCAGACTTGGAAAGAATGTCATTCAATGGTACACAGACGGCTCGAAAGCAATAGAAGGAACTGTGATAGGGAGTGTTCGTTCGGGCCAGGAACCAAACACTCTGAAAGGAAAAACCCCAAGTATCTTTCAAGCGGAAATCCACGCCATAAGAAAGTGCGCCCAGTTCAATATTGATAGAGGATATTGAAGACAAAGGATTATCATAATGTCGGATAGTCAAGCAGCCATTAAAGCACTGAGCTCTTGTGTAATCAGTTCCAAAATGGTGTGGGAATGCCTAGACAAACTCAATGAACTAGGCGAAAATACATACATATCCTGGCACAACTGCGTATGTCTGAAACTTTCCTCAATTTTCACTTGTTTCCTTTGTCCTTGCTTTATGAACTTCTACTAAATATCCATTTTCCTGGTAATCTTAAATACGCCTTAAAGTACAATCAGAAGTGGGATAACAGTTTACAAAAATTTTATTAATAATAAATAATTATTAATTTGAAATATATTTTTCAATCTGTCAAAAAGTTTCATTTAAATTAGTTATAATTTGAATTAATCAACCTTACTATTATCGGCTAATTCTCACGTAGGTGTGCTTTTATTGTGATGATGATTATTATTATTATTTATTATTGGAAGGTGATAAAAGTCGACGCCGTCAATAGAAGTGTCTGAAATGAAACTGATGAGAAGTTATGGGAAAATAAAAATTTTTAATAAACGAAGTGGAAGTGAGATGCATACAAACGTGATTGATTTGTTTGATATGGATTTTAAAGAAAAATTTATTATGCGATAAGATTAATACAGGGTAGAACTCCCCCAAAATATGTTAAAAAAAAAGAAACATCAATATGGCAACTAATAATTTCCTTTTAAAGTGGCCTGAGACCCTTTAATTAATTTTTTTTGAAGGTAATTTATATGAGTTAAATTGACATACGCAAGAAGGGTGTTAAAAATGAAAGGAAGCATTTTTTCTTTTTCCTTTATAGACATTAATAAAGTACCTACCCTTACACCAGACGTTAGCAATAATTAGGAGAAGAATCAAAAAGAAAAAACAATATACAGGGTGTTCCGTAAATAAGTAGGTACCGTAAATTAAAAAAAATTAAAAACATTACAACTTAAAAAAGTATCTTATTGCAATAAAAAGTTATATAGAAAATGTTCTATCGAGTTTAACAAAGAGTACCTTTTATGTATGAAATTTAATAAAGAATTGCATACAAAAGTCTTTAGCTCTGCATACAAGGTGTTTCAAAAATATGGTACAATAAAAATTTACGAATCCCTCGTACCACCTGTTGATGTGTTTTGAAGAGACAATAACCTACAAAAAATTTTAAATTTGTACTTCCATTCCGAGAAGATGAAAAAAAATGAGTATTTCTTCTGCACCTTTTAACAACCTGTATCTCACAAACTAAGAAGGTTGGAGAAAAGTTGCATTTGGTTATTTTAAATATTTCTTAACGATCTATCATGCCTCTAATTTACGGTATATATATATACAGGGTCGATCAATGAATTTATTTTAAAAACTGTAACAAACAACTCATCACCATGTATATATATCTAATAAATAGCCGAGATAGGTGAAAGTGAGGTTATGAACTCTTCGAAAGAGACGAAGAAAAAGATTCTATATATAAAGTAGGCTTTGTATTAAATTGGTCGATATGAACGCCTCTAGGCGACAATTATATTACAATTATGTAAAATATATCACGATAGCGAGTCTTTGTCTCGAGGTCTGGTGATTTATATTTAGCTATATTCGTTCGATATTTCCATTAAATAAATATATAGTTTACTTTCGAGATACCTAATGCGGTTTAGTTGGGTGAATGAATATCTAGGTGGAAAAAAAATACGATTTTTTTCAAAATGGTAAATAATTTCGATCACCCTCGTATATAATATATACAATATAGAAAACAACTGTTTGAATCTCACAGAATCTGGCACTAAATACATAATGACAGATTGCATTTCCGGAAAAAGATATCGTATTTCAATTGGGGGCTGCACTACTTATACAACCAGGGCCCTTTCGATTTTCACAAAAAATTAATTGGTTTTAAAGCGAGCACACATGAAAGCAGGTAGATCGTAGTAGGCGTTTGAAGAAATTTTTTTTGTCGGTTACCAACTTCTTTTTTGATAAATTTTGTTTCTACCTAGTTTGGAATATGTTTTTCTATTTATTACTGGCAACACTGCGTAATAGTAAAAGAGATAAGGCTATGTTAACAGTGGTACTACTTTAAAACGTTTCAAAAATTTTGGAACTTTAGTTCTTTACGTCAGGTTATGTTTGAACGACCGGGGGTCGCGACGCAAAAGATCTGACCGTTACGTTACGTTATATGACGTTGCTTCGTTATGTGCCTCGCTTACGTGAGTGTGTGCTCTCTCCTGAGTCACTCTCTCGTTTACGAAGCAGCGATTCATATGCTTCGGCCGGGAATCGAACCCGGGCCGCCAGCGTGGGACTGCATCCTTTGACTTCATCCCATCTCTCAAGGGATTGATCATGTGTGTAACGTTTGGCTAGTTCCGCAATTGTCGAAATCGTTAGGCCGTAGGTGACAGTCCAGCCGCTTCCCTGGCTAAAGAATCGGTAATGCGATTACCTTTACTCCTGTCGTGCCCTTTATCCCACCTCAGGATAGTACCTATATTAATTCTATATTGTACCAAAAAAGATAATTTATATAAAATTGGTACTAAAGGATTTGAAAAAATGTACTATTTCAAAAAAACTTCTATAAAAACTAATTAAATTCTGGGCAGCAGTTCTAAATCCGACAGTACTACCTCAAGTAAACGAAATTACTTGTCATATGGCGAAGAAGTTTTATGATTACCTCCAAAAACAATGTTACCAGCCCTTGGATCTATAAAAGAAACAATAAAAAAAAAATCAAATCGGCGAAAGTATGCAATCTCCGCATTCCTTCCAAGTAGTACTCTGTGCTCTCTCACTTCACCTACGCGACATTTTTTTTTTTTTTTTTTCGAAAACTCAAACAATCGAATGAAATGATAATAAATCTGCTGGATTTTTCTGTTAAGAAAGATCAGATTAAAAGTTAAATTTGTTACTTGTAAACATTATCTGACCGCTAGTCGGTACCGATAAATATCGGTCGTTTGTTGAGATTAGTACTACTGCTAGTACCTTTTATCATAGGCGAAACACGGTTAAAATCTAAAAGGAATCTTCTCCTCAATATCCATTTACCTTTTAATAGTTAAAATTAGAAAGTACGTTATAAGATCAGAAGTGGGAATTGGAAGAAAAATATTTTGATGTAAATAGTACTGAGAGTGATGTTAATAGAAATAAAAGAAAAACCCCGGTACAAAAGTTTAGGGTACTTCTATGTAGGACAAACGTTTAGTATATACCTACAGCTGGTCTTGTACAATTAAATTAATTCTTTACTGATTAGATGGCGATCTCTATAAGGATATAAGGCGACAGTATTCGAGATAATGTGAAAATATACATTCGACAGAAATAAATATACATATATATATATATATATATATATGCAGGTCACGCGTGATTAGTAGAATCTCAGATATTTCGATACTCCCTCGTAGAGGAATGAAAAATACCCACCCGTATATGAATAAAAGAGAATCTCGTTAAAGAATATTTTGCAAATGAAAAAGAAAAAAAAAACATTTAAAATCCCCTTTATGTGGAATAAAGAAGACGGCCGGATATCTTAAAGGCAACAGGTCTCGGTTATAGAAGCAGGTTACCTATTCGGTTTTTACGTAAGTATAGGTACACAAACATATATATATATTTGAGACCTAATCCTCCTGTCAGTCATCCCATCCGTTTCCGGTGTCTTTTTTTTGTATCCTCGTACGACATCCCATCTAATACAAGGTTGGAAAAAAAAAGTGATGAAAATAGAAGTGGGGTTAAAATTGAAGGAATATAGCGGTATAAATGAAATTTCCTAGTAAACTTACAGATTGGATATACCGACGTTAAAATTTTAAGAAAAAAGAAAATCCATACCATAAGGAGGTTATTTTGATGACCTTGACACGCTCTACCGGTATACAACCTGACGTAGAATCTGGTCGATTGAGACGTAACCTGTGGCTTGAGGCACTCAATGAGGTTCCACTGCTGCAGGCAAATACGGACGCAATCTCACCACAATATGCCTTCCATATGCCCTACAAGGTGATCATTAAATATAACACACAAGACACATCAGAAGAAGGCGCAATCCGCATCTTCACGGATGGCGCTAAAACCAATAGAGGCTCAGGATGTGGAATTTACTTCAGATCTCTGAATCTAAACATCAAATGGGCGATGGGCTGTAATGTCAGCGTTGCTCAAACAGAGCTCACTGCTATCTACATCGCCGCAAAAGAGATTACCAAAAGAAACACCACAGGTAATAAAATTCACATCCTTACGGATAGTAAGCAAGCACTACTAGCCCTGAACAGACCAAGTATCACACCTGTCCCTGATCGAAGCCTTTAACCTTTAACTTTAGGTAACCAAATTGCCAGGAAAGCAGCCTTCCAAAAACTCTTGGTACTGGCACTTTCATTGGTCTGTCGGCGTCGGCTATGATTGACCTAATAAAGGAAAACTCCCTTGAAAATTTAAAGGGTAGATAGGACGATGCAGAATGTTGCAGGCTTGCTAAGGAACTGCTGCGGTATCCGGACAGAAAAGTAGCCAGCCTGCTCTAAAGCTCCAGATACAGAAAATTTAATGAATGAGGTGATTTGCAAGGTTTCAATTTCTATAAAGATCACACATTTATTTCTTTTTTTGGGTGGCTTTAATATTAAGTATATTTTTGGGGCCTGTAGAATGGATGAGTTAGTCCGAACGACTCTAAACGATGTCGAAGACCTTACAATCTGATAGTATATTACTTAACGAAGTGAAAAGGTAGAACGTGTCGCTGGACACACGGTAGGAACAATTTGCATATTCCTCTGTGGTCGAGTAGTAAGCAAACCAGACTCTCACGCGGTAGACCCGGGTTCGATTCCCCGTGAAGAAGTTTTTTTTTTATTGTTAATTTTATTTTAAATAATTATTCTGCTTGATATTAATAACGACAACAGGTAGACGTTTGAAATATTTAGCAGAATATTCATTATTGTAGATAATGGTACGGTACCCTTCATGAGGGAGTCCGACTGGCAACATCTACTTATAACAGCATCGTATATTTAAAAAGGGAAACCGTAGCATTATACAAATTGGACATTCAAGAACTGTACGTTTACCACAAAAAAATTAGTGGAAACATAAAATTGAATTGTTAAATTTTCAATTTGAAGTTATAGTACAGTTTATAAAAATTTTTAATTTCTAGATTTTTTCTCAAGTGGGTCGTAGAAAAAATATGCTGTTCGACTCGTGTGGATTGTCCATATCGCACTTGAACTGAACCTCAGAAGGATGCACAATGGGCCAATTGTGGCCTAAGTGCTGTGGGGGTCAACAACCCTTCAAAATCTTACAGATAACAGAATCCATACCCCTCATTTTCGTGTATCCCTGTATATAGAATATCGGAAATACGAATTTGCTGACTTTTTTCCATATTTGTTCATTATTTGACGTCACACGAAGGTGGTTCACCCTGTATATCAGATTATAATTTAAAAAATGGTAAATTAAAATAGAAAATCGACCAGTTTTGGGGAATTTCAAATCTTATTGTTAATTCATCTAATAATGAATTTATGCGTTACTTTATGGACGCACTGTACATTATTTCAACAGAAATACCCAATTTTTAAGCAAAAATAATAACGACGATTAAAATGCCTCTCTCGCGTGTGTCGCCAACCAAAAATAAAAAAATGATTGTTTAATATGGCGGCAGTTATCATTGCTATTAAGTTATTTATTCTCACTACCAACATAATATTATGATACCGTCTTGGCGGTCTATGGTCACTCCAATTCTGAAATAACCGACTACAGCAATAATCATAAAAGTAAATGACATTTCGAATGGACAGCATAAGTTTTTAAGAGTCTTATTTAGCCACACGACACCGAGATATGATTATTTTTTCGAAATTGTCCCAATTATTCCACCTACAATTCATTAATATTTATTAAAAGTTTAATTTAAGAATAATTTGAATTGAAATTGGGTGTATTTTAATGAAACTCCCTATATAAAGTATTATAAATATCGATAATATTCACTTCGTGCTTCTTTCTTCCGAGTAATCGATTAATATATACAACATGATCCAACGTAATATAAGTGAAATTCCTTCCTAGTCCTTATTTTATTTTACGTCGGGCGACTGCGATCGAGTCGACGACGACGACCAACATTCTCGCTCTCGTAGCGCATTCATCTGTTTTTCCACGCCAACTAATGTGAAATATTCCCGGATTGCAACAGCACACCGATATCTCGCCGTGTATTACATTCTGTATCATGATAAACACTGTATATATTGCCATTATTTAGCTCCACCACGAATTATATCCTTATCACAGGTTGTATATATTTCAATTCTTTAACTATAAGCACACGTTTTGCTTTGCGGATAAACATTACGTCGGTGTTCATTTTGGATTTTACTTTTACAGGATGTTAAAGTATAATCGAGAAAATATCCCAAGTTCTTTTTTATTTCTCCATTAATTGCATAAATAGTGCATAAAATGTATGATAAATAGTGCATAAAATGTATAATATATAGTGCATAAAATGTACAACAAATAGTGCATAGAATGTACGACAAATAGTGCATAAAGTGTACGACAAATAGTGGATAAAATGTACGACAAATAGTTGATAAAATGTACGATAAACAGTGTATGAAATGTACGATAAATAGTGCATGAAATGTGCGACAAATAGTACATGAAATGTACGCCAAATAGTGCATGAAATGTGCGACAAATAGTACATGAAATGTACGCCAAATAGTGCATAAAATGTATGATAAATAGTGCATAAAGTGTACTACAAATAGTGGATAAATTGTACGACAAATAGTTAATAAAATGTACGACAAATAGTTGATAAAATGTACGATAAATAGTGCATGAAATGTGTTACGAATAGTGCATGAAATGTACGCCAAATAGTGCATAAAATGTACGATAAATAGTATATAAAATGTACGACAAATAGTGGATAAAGTGTACGATAAATAGTGCATAATATGTACGATAAATAGTGTATAAAATGTACAACAAATAGTGCATAAAATGTACGACAAATAGTCCAAAAAAGGTACGACAAATAGTCCAAAAAAGGTACGACAAATAGTCCAAAAAATGTACGACAAATAGTCCAAAAAAGGTACGACAAATAGACCAAAAAATATACGACAAATAGTCCAAAAAGGTATGACAAATAGTGCACAAAATGTACGACAAATAGTGCACAAAATGTACGGCGAATAGTGCACAAAATGTACGGCGAATAGTGCATAAAATGTACGACAAACAATGCATAAAATGTACGTCAAACAGTGCAAAAATGTACGATAAATAGTGCATAAAATGTACGACAAATAGTCCTAAAGATATACGACAAACAGTGCATCAAACGTACGACAAACAGTGCATAAAATGTACGATAAACAGTGCATAAAATGTACGACCAATAGTGCATCAAATGTACGACAAACAGTGCATCAAATGTATGACCAAAAGTGCATAAAATGTACGACAAATACTCAAAAAAAGGTACGACAAATAATCTAAAGAAAGTACGACAAATAATCTAAAGAAAGTACGACAAAAAATAGTGGATAAAATGTACGACAGAAGAAAGCATGTATCCACAGAACCAATGTGGGCCAACACGTCCAGAAAATTTTTATTTCTTTTTGATTGCGGTTTATCCAGAAAACTTAATAGTCATCGCGGAAATCTTTTTTTTTATTTTTCAATTTCTTTCGGTACAAATTATTTAAACAAAAATGTTGTTTGTCGATAAATAAATTTTGATTGTGGACGTGGTCCCAAAAGCGCATCTCAATAAAATTAATGTTCAAGGATGTAAGTTTGGTTTTTTTTTTCAATTTTATTTTCTTATTTTCGAGAATGTTTTCGGTTTTTTTTTCTTCATTGTGGCAGAGGGTCATTGCAGTGGCACAGAGGTAACATAAACCTTCCTCTACAACAAAAGGTCGTCGATTTTGCCGTGAAGACGAAGAAGATCCGCATAACTCGTACACTTGTGAGATCGGGTGGTGAGATATCGATTGGTAGTGCGAGAAAAATGTTGAAAAAAAAACGATATATGTTTATAGCCGATAAGTTTACATCCCGATTTTTTTTCAAATAAATAGCGTTATTGAAAAATATCAACTTGATAGGTTTTAAGTAGTACTATCGATACCACAAGTGCTATGACTCGTTTGAGTAAAACTTCACTTCAAATAACAATGAAGTACCATTCCACATATTTCATGTCTTACCTTTACCATTTTCTTTTAAAAAATTAAACTTGAATCTTGGAATAATTCAAAATTGTCTTAGACCTAACAGTACTACTTTTATATAAAATTTTTTTTTGAAAATAAAGAAAATGTCTCGTACTATAAAATCAGAAACGTCTTTCAGTGTCACCACTGAAAATCACGGACAAACGTATGACCCCCGAACTCTGGTACCGACATATAGCGGCGGTACCATAACACGGCGAGGTGGTACCGTTACCGTGTGCGTTATGGTACCACACATATAAACGTAGATGCGCTCGTATCTCACGGAGAAATATTAGGTTATCGTCATCGTCGGGTACTCAGTTTCGGTACTAATCTGATGGTTAACGTTATGGACGAACGTCCATCTTATTGTATCTTATACGTATGGCAGTAAATTGCACAATACGAGGACCAGTACTGCCTGATATCACCTCCTTGACCTCCATTTTTTTTTCTTAACGCGAAATTTAACTTTTATTGTCCTAGAATGTACTACTTTTTCGAGATAAATATTCCCACACCCTTTTTCTAAGTTCCATTTTCGTACTTTATGTACCTTATTTTCTACCTGTACCTTCGAAGACCTGCTAGAAATTGAATCTACTACATAATGTGCCCTGGGAATTTTTATACTTACAAGACTACACACCCTTTTTCAAACTCTATTGACCAATTGTGTATTTGACATTCTTTAAAACTCAATTTCTATGTATTAATAATGTAATAATAATAAGGTATATACCTGTGGTGTTGGACTAAATAAAAAAAATGTGCACTTACATATTATGTGAATTTTTTTCTCAGTATTGCAGAATATTTTAAAGACAACAATTTAAAAATAAATCAGCTTCTGTATAATTTTAATAAAAGAACTGTGTGTTTAATCGATTATATTATAGTTTTTGTTTTCAATAACTACTGGGCAGGGTATCAGGTAAATAATCGTGATTCATATGTCCTTCAATTTATCCATAGAAATGTGAAAAATAACATTCAATTATCAACTATTGCATTGTTACAGTTTTTTTTGTAGAAAATTAAAAGCATATCCGCGAACATTTTCAAAATTTTCTACAACAAAAAAAATTGCCTACAAGGCTATTTATACAGGGTGTTTCATTGGGAAAGGGCCTAACTTTAACTGTAGATGGGGATCACTATGGTGCTTCCAAAACCCTAGATTTAATGTTTCTTCTGCACTATATAACCGAGATACAGGGTATTTTATAAATTTGTCCTATAAGTGATCCCCATCTACAATTGAAATTAGGCCCTTTCCCAATGAAACACCCTGTATAAAGGCAGCAGCAAAATTTACACACCAATATTATGTATGTTTTTTTCAAGGAAATTTACTTGTCATCTCATAAGCCATCGATTGCGACCGGCCAACCTCTCAACACATTTTTGGGTTGTGTCAAAAAATTTTAATAGCAGCCTTACAAAATCCGTACATTCAGTCTTTATGGTGTCCCTATTCCCATTATTTTGGCGCGTCGATGTGTCGAAAGATAAACTCTCTTCCTTGCCAAATATACAGGGGAACATGAACATTTTATAAAAATTTTTGTGACTTAAAACTATACGGTGGTTGTCTTTTATATTTTGCTCAAGACCTGAAGGCCCCAGCGGCACTGACACTGACAGCAACAAATACCATTAAATTAAAAACGTCGATTTTTTGACAACTAACCAGAGGCGGACTGAAAAATCTTTAATATTCAAATGTGAAATAATAATTTTGGTATTTATTCAATTTATCCGTCAAAATTAGTTTGAACCCAAACAAAATTAATATGGCTGATGTCTCCTAGTGATCTGTCCACCTTCCTGGGACGGACAGGAAGGACCTAGGAGAATAACTTCTCGGTATGATGTACAATGGGTCACATGTGGCCTAAGTGCTGTGAGCCTACAGTCACCCTCCCTACTTTACAGATACAGAAACATATTTTTATATGATGATATCCAGTTAATAATGGATCTCCCCCGGTAAAACCACCGCTTATATATAAATAGTTTTTATTTTTTATTTTACTTCATATTTCTTGTTTTTAAATCGGACATTGATTACGAGTCGATGAAAGGGTTCCTTCTTGGGCGAAAATTAATTTTTTTTCCAGCGATTACAGAAGGGCGGAGTCGAAAGACAGCGCGGAATTTTTATAAAGTTTATAATTTGGAAGAATTAATCTATAATTGGCAAGTGTATGTAAGATGTTAATTATTGTTGTTGTTTATGGGTTAATAAGTAACGTACATCGATATCGAACTGTATTATACGGGATGTCCCGAGAAAAAAAAATAATTATTTTTCGATATATTTACGTTTAAAATCCGTTTTAACGATCTGATTACAAACTGAATATTAAAAAGTAGCTTCAACGAGCAAAAAAAAAGAAAAACATACTTTAAAATTCCACCTGCCGTACATTCCAACCACTTATCGTTTGTAATCGGCCTTCGAACAGGTACTTTCAAGTTGGTAGCACTGACAGGTGCAACTTTTTAAGGAAATCATTTACTTTATTTTGCAAATTACTTACTACATAAATAATATTATATAGGAATGGTATACAAGTGACAAGGAAATAAAAAAAAGTTAATAATAGTGTATCAATGCAATTTCTTTTTATTTTCCAAAAAACTACCAGTTCGGGATTAAATATATTATAAGATACGATTTATTTCGATGTAAATGTCAACATTGGAATTCGTGTGGGGAGGGTACTAAATTTCTCAAGGATTGACCGCCATAAACTGTTGTCAAAACATATTATCTAATCTAATAAACGATATTATTTACTGTTATAAATTTACATATCATTCAACAAGAATCTTCTAGACGAAAAAATTCAATTTGTTCGGAATAATTTCTAGATCTCTATCGGTGATTTTGTATGCATTACGAGTAGACATTAAGGATTTAGTTTGTTTAACAAAAGCTTTCAGTTTTACAATTTAAAAAAAGGAGATTTATCACTTGTAATAACACAATAACACATTGGGTAAATTTGGAGAAATTAGATGAGAAAAACTATGAAAAACGGGACACCAAAAGTGGGTTACAACCCAAGTAGCAATTTAAATTCTATAAGGTTTGTATAAACAGCTACAAGATATATCTTATAGGATACTAAAATTCTTATAACGGTCCTAAAAACAATTAAACGATCCTTATACAACTAAAAAGGATATTATAAATTTATTAAGAGTTTGTTTAAATCAAAATTATTTTCATTTCAACGGAAAGGTTTGTAGCAGTAAAGAGGGTTTGATTATGGGCAACCCTCTCAGTCCCCTATTATCAGAAATTTTCATGGATAATATAGAAAAGATAATTCATAAACACCCCCTTAGTAAAAAAGGAAAGGAAAATTTCTCATTATACCTCCATTCGTTTGAAAAAGCTACTGTGTTAGCGAAACGCGTCACAACTTTAAGGTTAAATATAATGTAGATTTAACAAAATAAAATTGTTTGATTTCATAATTTAAAAAGGGCCCATTTTTATACAACTGTTTGATTGTATAACAGTTCTATTGAAAGTTTATACAACTCTTATATGACTGTTTGATACACATTTATACAACTCTTAATCGACTGTTTTATAATCATTTATACAGCTACTATAAAATCATATAATAGTGTGTCATGTAGTCACATCTATATAAAATGGGATTGAAGCGGCGCTATGAAGGTCTCAAAAAATGGTTGTACAATGCAATACATTTTTTTTATGATGCTGATATTTCGAGCACAATGGAAACATTTTGTTATCTAGCAGTTTATAAAGGCATTTCATTTTTTAGTGAAGAATATCAGAACCAAATTATATTTCAATTTGAACGTGCATCATACATTTCATTTTTAGAAATGGAGACTTATCAAAACGACTTGGGCCGCTTGGGCGGACATCGATAGTAAAATAATAATTTCATTTGGATGGTTCAATAGCACAAATTTCGATGCGCCGCAACTTTAACTGATAGATCATAGGTGTATATTTGGCAAGAAAATGAAGCGCTTCAGTTCTGGTTAAGTTTCAAGTAGATACTTAAAAAATAATAATAAAAATTCACTCAGTACTAAACTGTAAAAAAAAGTAGGTATGCAATTTCTTCGAGTGTGCCAAATTGTTTAAGGATTAAAACAGTCTCGGCGGTCGCATAAATTTTCCTATAAAATGACAGCAATTTTCGGCAAGATTTATGCCTCGACTCGGTTATAAGTCTTTTTAAAAACAAGCTGTATTTCATCTTGTCTCCGAGCAGCAATCACATCTTTGAAAAATTATGTTTTTCTCTCTCTTGCTAAGGACCAATAACGGAAAAAAATTTCTCTCGATTCAACAATGAATAAAAAGAAAAATCTGTTTTTTCAAGTTTCGTCTACCGTAAAATAATACCACATAATACATGTTAAATATCCAGCTTCCTGCATTAAACACTAATCTACAAATCTAGAGTATAATTTTTTCGAAATTTTGAAAAAATCATACTCTACATAAAAAAATGTAGTAAATAAATAAAATTTTGTAATAAGTGTTTGATATTAGCACTATCTTATGACTTTTAATTGTTGAAAAATTGTCGAGTATTTGAGAATTTATGGCAAGTAAGTCTCTCTGCATGATATTTTATCCCGATCATAGTTAGGTGCCAAACTAGTTTAGAAATTATCAAAAAACCGGCAATTGAAAAAGGAAAAATGTTAGAAAAAGACCAGGTCCAATTATTAACAGTGTCCAAAATAAAAATAATAAAGATGGTACTACCACAGATAACCTACTGGGTACTACAAGGAACATAAAGAAAAAAAACATTTTTTTAGCAAGAGATTCTCAATATTTATAAGAATATTTTTGGGAAGTATGAAAAGACGAATACAATATTTCCATTGTATGTAAATTTTGTACAACGTTCCCTAGTACTCATCGATAACAATGGAAAAAGTGTGACCAGAGGCGGGTACCGATAGTTGTATACCAAATTTGGTATTATACAAATGCCCTTGACGTTGTTTAATGCTAATTTTATTCTTCGCGAATGATTTCAATAAATATATATTTTTTTATAAAATAACTAGTAATAAATTCAATTAGTTTTAAATTTATAAAATTATACTGTCAGTTTTCGATTGAATTAAATTTAAAAATAGAAGAAAAAAAAGTATTACTGTTAACCTTTTAATGACGATACGACCCTGACACGGTATGGTGGGCAGTAGGTGCAGTATTTTAATATTTTCCAATGGTTATTGTTAATGATGTCACACGATAATAAGGTCAAGAATAAAAACAATGCATAAGGGAACAATCAAAATTGAGGAAGTGTATGTTTTGTGCGATTTTTACATTTTGTCCAAATTTAGATATTCAGATTTTTTTTTAAATTGTTCAAGTTGATTCAACAAATTGAACGACCCACCCTACGTTGTAGACTCAATGTAAAAGTGTATAGAAAGACTCATTGTAAAAGTGTTTAGAAAGACTCGAGACTCATTGCTAGAGTGTATAGAAATAATTAAATATTAAAAAAATATGCAAAAAGTCGATTAAACAAAGTAAACGACCCACCCTCGTACAATCATTGTAAAAATGTATAGAAAGACTCATATTAAAAATGTATAGGAAATACTCACTGTAAAAATGTATAGAAAGATTCAAGACTCATTGTAAAAGTGTACAGAAAGACTCATTGTAAAAGTATATAGAAATACTCATTGCAAAAATTTATAGGAAATACTCATTGTAAAAATGACTAGAAAGACTCAAGACTCATTTTAAAAGTGTATAGAAATGATATGATATTAAAAAATATACAAAAAGTCGATTAAACTAAGTAAACGACCCACCCTCGTTGTACAATCATTGTAAAAATGTATAGAAAGACTCATTGTAAAAGTGCATAGAAAGACTCATTGTAAAAATGTATAGAATGACTCATTGTAAAAGTATATAGAAAGACTCATTGTAAAAGTGTAGAGACTCATTGTTAGAGTGTATAGAAATAATTGAATATTAAAAAAAAAGTCGATTAAACAAAGTAAACGACCCACCCTCGTTGTACAATCGTTGTAAAAATGTATAGGAAATACTCATTGTAAAAATGTATGGAAAGATTCAAGACTCATTGTAAAAGTTTACAGAAAGACTCATTGTAAAAGTATATAGAAATACTCATTGTAAAAATGACTAGAAAGACTCAAGACTCATTTTAAAAGTGTATAGAAATGATAAGATATTAAAAAATATGCAAAAAGTCGATTATACAAGGTAAACGGCCCCTCCTCGTTGTAGACTCATTGTAAAAGTGTATAGAAAGTCTCACTGTAGAAGTTTAAAGAAAGACTCATTGTAAAAGTGTATAGAAATACTCATTGTAAAAGTATATAGAAAGACTCATTGTAAAAGTATATAGAAAGACTCATTGTAAAAGTATATAGAAAGACTCATTGTAAAAGTATATAGAAAGACTCATTGTAAAAGTGTATAGAAATGATTGAATATTAAAAAATATGCAAAAGAAACCAAACAATTGGAAGTTTTACAATTATATTTTCAATTTCTGCACTATAATCATGAATTCTATACACTTTTACAACGATTCCAATCCCGCATTTAAATTTTTATCAATTTCAGATATTGCTTTCTCATTTTTCGCAAAAAAAGAAATGAAATCGAACGAATCCGAATTTCTTTTCCGTTATATACTTTCTCAAAATACTAATCAAAATAATAACCTTTTATCATGATATCATTGACATGAAATCTCGGAAGAAGAAGAAAAGAAAAACTAACATTATTCGTTCCTCATGCCTCAGTCTGCTAGATCTGACCCGACGATAGTGACGACGGAATCGACAATAACAACAAAAACAGAAGAACTTCAACTTCCTAGGTAGAGTTAGTTTGATGGAGTGTTTTATAATATAGATGAAAACCGCCATATTGCCGAGGAAGCAGAAAATGAAAAAATCGTTTTATTTGATAGAAGGTGTCACTTTCTATTTTCGATATAGAGATGGGATTCGTTATGTGGTATATAACTGTTAAATATAGTATAAATTTAGCAAAAAATTGAGATGAATACAGTGTCGGGTATTATGGTGCGAATTTAGGGATGTACTGAAAAAAAGGAGAAGAAAAATTAACTCTAAATCGTCTGTTAATTTTTGATAACGTTATTATTATCCCATCTCTAATTCGAGAAACAGTTCCATATTGTTCTTGGTTGGCATAATGAATCTGGGTTACACCCACGCCACAGTGGGCCGACCTCACGAAATTCGAAAAAGTAAAGGATGTACTGTCAAAAATGCAAGGATGACCAGATGTTGCAACCTTATATTATCATTGTTTATGTTATTATTTAACGTTATAACTTTTTGGCAGGTGTCAGGTGTGCGTACGTATAATTAACGAAAGGTGATTGTTTTCCTTGAATATTTAAACAAAAATAATAATTATACTTTGCGTATATTTTTAAATTAATAAATAAAAGGGTGTAAATTTTAAGATTTATCATTAATTTTCGTTACACCCTGTATAATTATGACTTGGTGAGCAATTTATATGAGCTTTATTATTAAAATTTACACAAAATTTAAAATATTTTCCTTTTTTTCAAGATAAACTTATAAAATTATTGTATAATTATCGTTTTAAGAAGATCCCGTTATAAAAGGATGTCTTTTCTGTTTATGAGGACTTAATTCATTAAGATCTATTATTAAATAGTGTTCGTAGCAAGTAGTTCACCAAGAATTCGGTTTGCGTTACACAATCCGATATGGATGAAAAAAAAGGACGTGACTATCATGACTTAAAATCTATAATAATCGGGCAAAAACGTGGGAAAACGTTTGAGTTATAGCTCTCTTAGTAAAATGACTGCCTACCAAATATGAACAGAGACCTATTATTCTAGTTTTGAGAG
>CAJUYG010000565.1:87246-99823 GCA_910591675.1 Galerucella calmariensis | reverse complement strand
AAGAAATTTAAATTATTTTATTCGGAATTTATTTCAATACGATCGCGCAAAAAATAGTATAAGCATCTCGAACGTTAAGGGTAATTACAACGTTTGCATGTAGATTCCTCTCGTAAAATTGGACAAAATGATATGAGGATTAAGTGGTCTAGCACATTTACTTTTTGAAATACAGGGTGTTGAAATTTTGAAAACTTGAATGTTTTAATTCGATAACTTTAAAATGGATGGATAAATTGATTTGACATTTGGCAGGCTGTTTTTAAATGTAAAAGGGCATATTTTGACAGAAATAGTAGTTTGTGCAACGCACGAGGACGAAGTTTGAGCACGACGTCGTAGGCGGAGTGCTCAATCGTTCAAGTGCGATATGGACAATCCACACGAGTCAAACATCATATTTTTTTACGACCCACTTAAGAAAAAATCTCAAAAATAAAAATTTCTTTAAACTGTAATATAACTTCAAATTGAAAATTCAACAATTCAATATTATGTTTCCACTAATTTTTTGTGGTAAACGTACAGTTCTACGGTTTCCCTTTTTAAATATACGATGCTGTTATAAGTAGATGTTGCCAGTCGGACTCCCTCATGAAGGGTACCGTACCATTATCTATAATATCGAATATTCTGCTAATTATTTCAAACGTCTACCTGTTGTCGTTATTAATATCAAGCAGAATGATTATTTAAAAATAAAATTAACAATTAAAAAAAAACTTCTTCACGGGGAATCGAACCCGGGTCTACAGCGCGAGAGTCTGGTTTGCTTACTACTCGGCCACCGAGGAATATGCAAATTGTTTATCTATAACGTCAGATGTATTACATAATTTTTGCTTAAAAGGAACTAAAGTTTCTACCGTGTGTCCCGCGACACGTTCTACCTTTTTTTTGACGTCCAACTTCACATGTCACTTCTAATGAGTTATTGTTCGTTGCTATGGTAACGCAATATTTTGTTTATGCATGAAACTGGTCTAGGCCAACTAGATATCAATACTGTATATGGGGACATTTTTATTTAAAAACTATCACGATTTCTAGCAAATTTCTTCAATCGTGATCTAGTTGAAATTTTTCATTGATTATCCCCTGTAATTTCAAATATTATGTAAATGAAATCTCAAATCTCAATACGTGTCGCTTCTCATCAAGAGATCTATTGTTGCTTTCCGCCTACAATCACTCAGTTCCTGTTATACTTTAAAACACAGTGTGTTTTTTTATTACTTGAAGAAAAAAAGAAGAAGAATGGAGAGTTCTACTTTCTGTTATAGGAAGAGGAAGCGAAATAATGTCAATGGGACGATAACAATGACAAAAATTATTGTTGGCGGGCCAAATTGGACCCATTTTACACCAAAAAAACAATAGGAAATTTATAGTGATTGAGGTATAGTCAGTGAGGTTAGTAAGGTCGTACTAGATCCAAATTTGTAGGAGGTTTTATTAGCTGCGAATTTTTTTTTCAAGATTCTCAGGTTTAATTGAAAAATATCAAGCTTGGAAGAAAAATTACGAGGGCCAAATCAAATTTCAAGAACTGCTTATCGTTGAAATTGAAAATGATCAAGTTTTTGGAAGAAAATCAGTTTCTTTAGGTCAAAATTTCGAAAATCTTCAAATATAAGATTTGGTCGCTTCAGGGGTATACAAAAATCCGGCTGATAAATAATTATTGTTAGTACACAGCGACTGAGCTAACTAGTATTTAGTAAACATTTTGTAATAGAACAGCCAGGGGCAAATTATTCAAATTTAGTAGCGTGTGATATGTTGACACGCGAAAATTTTATTTTTGACATTTCGTAGATTTTAATTATAGTCTTTTATTTTTGTATATATCCGACTAAATTTTTTCAAATTACTTTTATTTCTTCAGGCATCTATGTAGGATTTTAAATAATTCTCATATTAGTATACAGAGTGGAATTTTTTGTCAACCACTTTTGTTACTTTCAATCTGGACCACTCCATGATTTCATACAGCCCTCGTAAACAAACATTTCTTATACAGTGCTATTCAAAAGTCCCCTCCCCCCTCGTATCTTTTGAACGGCTCCACTTACATTAATAAAATTTGGAGTGTGAAAAAGAATGTTGTAAACTTCTCTACGAATGGTAACAGGTGACGTAAGGACCTTATGGCAAGTGATATCTCGTTTGAAAGACATTGACATTGGCTACATAGCCATATTAATTTTGTTTGGGTTTAAACTAATTTTGACGGATAAATTAAATAAATACCAAAATTATTATTTCACATTTAAATATTGAAGATTTTTCAGTCCGCCTCTGGTTAGTTGTCAAAAAAAATTGACGTTTTTAATTTAATAGTATTATCTGCTTTGCAAAGTTTTCCTAAATACCTTAAATATTTAATTTTGAATAGCACTGTATAATCGATTTCTCTCCATCACTTAAATTATTCCAAATTCCTTCAAAAGACAAAAAATGAAAGAAAAAATTATTCACGAACAATGGTTTTTTAACCTTTCGACCTTCAGTTGAAAGTAACTCGTCTACAAATTTCTATAATTCAATATTCATGGACGTAGCAAATTTTTTTTAAATTCCAAGCAGACCTTTTCGAAAAATCCATTGGGACAGCTATTTACGAATAGTGAAAAATATTTAGGAAAATCTATGAAAAAGAAATTGAAAAACATCTAATGAGGATTAAAAAATCTATGTATGGTATCCTTTTCAAAAAAATTTTATCCACGCCAATGTAACCGTCCAATTTCCTGTCCGTTTCGGTGAAAAGAAAAACTTTACGACTCTTTCACTTTAGCAGAGTGTCGTTTTACATTTAGACGAGTTCACCTGTAGAGGGGGGGGGCCGTGAGGCGCGTAAGTTGGGCGAATAGGGCGCAGGTCAGGTCACAATGTGGGCGCCACAATACCCCATCACTCATCTGCCCGACAATGAACCGCGGACAGTGTGTCTTTATGAGTGATTGTCTCTTTTGCATTTACTTTTGGGATATTACTAATTTTTTTCATTGTTTTTTTTTCGTCTTCTTCTTCGACTCGGGTTCGTAGTCACTCCTACGCGTTATGATTACTTTCAAAGATGCTTTGGAAATAATTTATGAGTTGGTGTTCGTTCCAAATAACAAACGTATCAAATTATTATATTAGAAAATACAGTTTATCTATCAAACATAAAGTCATAATCAAAATTCAAAGATAATGTCAAAATATTGAGTAAAAATATTGAAAAAAATGTACTTTAAGTTGAAAATATTCATAAAAAAAATCCAAAAGATTATTTTTGCTACCTTTCGAAAGACCCTGTACGTTTTTGAGGTATACAGAATGAATATATACCTGATAAACATGTGTAGCCAAATCCACATCCCGCATTTATCCCTGACCCGATTTTAAGGTCGAATATCCCGGAAACCAATAACACATTTTCATATGAGAGAAAAAACCACACAAGTAAGGTGTCGTTTTTTACGGATTTTTTTTTTCAATAACAGCCATTTCCTTTTCCTACATTGAGAAGAGAAAAAAATGGGGAAACAAAATCTGAAAATCAACCAGTTTGAGTCTCTAGAATAGCTGATATATAACAGAAGTGAAAAAAAAGAACAGAAATACCAACGTAAGCGTAAATAAAAAAATAAAACAATCTATATATGTGTAAGGTGTAAGTTGGAGATGGCATCCTATTTCTATACTTCAACAGCTAGAAAACAAATGACTGTAGATGGGATCTCGGTACGACCTGTGGTACCCGTTTGACGCGCGGTAGCAGTGCACCATCCAACTAGCTAATAAAGTACCTATATAAAAGATTCGACGTCACGTTCGACCATGAAAGCTTAGTACTGACATATCGTACTTACGGACAATACTACTTTACGTACCTGCATCCATATTTTCTATGCAGTTGGTTCGGTACTTCTTTTCAAAGTACAAACAAATTTTATTATTTTTAATAATAATACTGGGTGTTTTATGTTTAAAACCATAAAGTGACAAATGTACACTAAACTTTATACAGAGTGTCAAAACTAAAGCCTTAAAACTCATAAATAGAGAAATGTTTGGATGTAGATGTCAAAAATTATATTATAACACCGTTCCCTAAGAAGAAACAACTACTTCTCCGGCTATATGCCACGAAGGACATTGAAATTCTAAGTTGAACGGTATTATGATATCTGCAAGATATAACCAAACGTTCTTGTTTGTAATTGGAAGCTACTTTCACTAAATTTTGATCCTTAATCATAAACAAATCGCTTAATATATTAAAAATTGTCAAATTTTTTGTCTTCGAAAGGCCAAATTACCTGAAAATTATTGTGAAAATCTGGAAAATAACACTAAATTTTGATCTTAAGATGATAAACAATTCACTCTATATACGGATTGTCCCAAATTAAATTCATAAACAGCCAAATTTCCAAGATGAAAGTTTCAAAATGAACGAAAAATAACTTGAATATTCCATGGAAAAAATCAATAATCATAAAAAACAATTTAACACCTCATAAAATAGCAATTTAACCTGTATAGCTAAATTCAGTTACATAATCGGTTTACAAATATATGAGTTATTCGCCGAGACACAAGAATCACTTTAACTCTTTTGAATAGCGTTTCTGACTCGATGCTAAGTCCGTTATTTAAAATCGGTTTAACGAGAATTTAATCCTACGCTTGATACCAATTTTTCAATATCATTAACCATTAGCGGTATTAACGACGAGTTATTAGCAAAACGGTCGCCAAAGATGGCGTAAATATCAGATTTTATAATATTCGATAGTTGTTCTGTAAGAGGAGTGGTTGAATTTAAATAAAAAATAAAAAAAATAAGAAATATGCAGCCTTGAGGAAAACACAAATAAATAAACCCTATAAAAAATTATATGTAGGTACGCCTATGAAGGATATTTTTACCAACTACTTGAAAAAAGATGGTATCTAAATGTATATTTTTGTAAATAATGGAAACCCTTTTAAAAAATGTATAGTACGCCTATGTCAAAAGAAAATTTCAACAAAAAAATTAATCCCTTTTTTAAATAATGTATCGTACGCTTATGATATACATTAGCAAAAATCGCTCAATACATAAACCATTTTTCATTCATTATGACGGAAATCTTTACTGATTAACCAACTCCTTGAAAAAAGATGGGAAATGTATTTTTTTGTGAATAATGGAAACCCTTTTAAAAAATGTATAGTACGTCTATGTCAAAAGGAAATTTCAACAAAAAATTAATCCCTTAAAAAATGTATCGTACGCCTATGAAACACATTAGCAAAAATCGCTCAATACCTACATAAACCATTTTTCAAAAATTATATGTACGCCTATCAAGGAAATTTTTACCAATCAACCAACTCCTTGAAAAAAGATGGGAAATGTATATTTTTGTAAATAATGGAAACCCCTTTAGTACGTCTACGTTAAAAGGTAATTTCAACAAATTAATGATCCCCTTTTTAGAAAAATGTATCGTACGCCTATGATACACATTAGCAAAAATCGCTAAATACAGTGGAAAAATATCAACCAATATAGAATATTTCGATTTATAAGAAATAATTATTTTTAACGGTTATCCTGTATGGAGGGATGGACTCTCGGTTCGCCTATGTCAACTAGGAACTCATTAACACTACAATGGAATACCGATCCTAGTTTAAAAGTGATTTCGCGATTTGATTCGGATTTTTCCCGATGGCGAACAAATGCTTGGTGGGTGTACGAGATTTTATTATGTGCTGATTGAACCTGCCTCTTTTACACTCCAGTCGTAACGGATTAATATTAATCTGTTTGTGAAAATGACGATGTGGAATGTACTTTTACCACGAATGACAAAAGGACAATAATTATTATCGATAGTTGTTAATTTTGTTTTGCTCCTGATACAATGCGGAGATCGGTCAATAACTTTGACTAGAGAAAAAAAAAAGATAAATATGATAGAAAAATAATTGATTTGAAAAAAAATGGATTAAAATACTCTATACTTTATTTCGATCGTAGAAAAAACTGTTGTGTGCAACACGTACAAAAAGCATATTTGTTGCATATAACTATTGTGACACACGAAAAATGCTAAAAATTCGTAACAAGGGGTTTTTGGGGGCGAGAGATCGACTGCCAAAGACAATTTTTTTTGTGGAATTGGTGAACAGCCGGTGGATTTAATTATACAGATTGCGAAAAGTTTATTCGAGCCATGCGATTTATACAAGTTCTCTACACAGACGCCTCAAAAACTTCTTTTGGTCCGTCACAACCAACCATGAACTAATAGGTTCCTATCTGTTGCCCTTAACATGTAGCGTTCACACTGGTGAGTTGTATAGCATCTTCCAAGCTTTCCTGCAAATCTCTTCTCCTGTCAAGCGCGTCGCCATTTGTACCGATTCACTTTCCTCAATTAATTCACTCAATTCTATCTTTACTGACCATCCAATAGTTCAAAACATCCATGACATCTATCAAACCCTGTCAGCTCGTGATGTAACAGTTTGTCTTATCTGGCTCCCATCTCACATTGGAATTACTGGCAATGAAAACGTTGACCACCATGCTAAAGAAGCCTCTTCTTCCATCACCACAACAACGTTCCAGCATCCAGATGACATAAAACTATTATTCAAAAAGTCCGTCAAGGAATCCTGGCAAAATTTTTGGCACAACAGCAAAACAGCGCCCTTTACGATATACAACCATCAATCGGCTGTCTTTCCCTCGATTTCTTAACCAGGAGAGAAGCTGCTGTCATTAGACGATTGCGGATCAACCATACCAAATACACACATGGTTACTTGATGTTTTCTGAAAACCTTCCCGTCTGCCGTCATTGCAATAGTGCTTTAACCGTAAGGGATATTCTCACAGACTGCCAGAGATACACCATTACATACAAGCGCCCAGACCTAAGACCAAACCTGAGATAGCTGTGAAACTGCACCGCTGAAATCCCAAAGACATTGAAATTGCTCAAAATAACTAACCTCTACCACAAAATATCAACTAGATTGATATTATACCGAGTATTTTACATATTTTATGTTTTAAGATAGTGTATGTATTTATATAATACGTCTTTTTTGTATAGTGCCAATGGCCATAGTTGTCGAGGCACTTAAATTCTAATTAAAAAAAATTTACTTTAGAAGAGGAATAAAGATTCAAAATAAAATCATTAGAGGAAGTCAGAAGGAACAACAAAAAATTATTATTGGTGAGTGGTTTGACAAAAACAAACCGCGCATTTATGCAACAAACTCCATCACTAATAATAATATGATACAGTTAACATAAATATATTAATAACTATCAATGCTTACACACCTACGTCGTCGAAATGACGACGACTGTCTTGGGCATCATTATTGTCGGTAATACATTATCCCCTTTTGTCAGACAAGTTGCAAAATTTCAATAGTGACTGACACAGTTCCTCTTAAAGAAACAAGAATAGAATGGAAAACGCAAACAACATACAAGTCATATCGGGATAATAGATAGAGAAATATGGGTATGTGCAGTGCCGGTATTGTTAATGTCATTTTTTTCCTTTTTTTTCTCTCTCTCTCTCGACTTAGAAAGTGTACTCCAGGACCGGATTATTGTTTTAACAAAACAAAAGATTATCATCGTAAAATATGTTCATCCTGTATACAAATACAAGGTGTTTCAGGAATAAAAAGTACAAAAACTTTATGAACCCCTGGTACCACGCCACTGACTAATTAGAAATTGACAAAATTGATGTGGATTAAGGAGATTATGGCGTATAAAAAAATTTGAATTTATAATTCTATCGCCGGAGAAGATATACAACAAAATATATATATATATATACTCTGCAGCTTTTATCACCCTATATAAATAAAACTAACAATGTTAGAGAATAATTGGAATTGCAATATTTTAAAATGAGCTACCGATTGTCAAATTTATGGTTCATATTGACGAAACAATCTGTATACTCTGACCGCTCTTATTTTAGCAATTTCAGGTTAGATAGCGATAAGGTGTTCGTCAGAAATTTCAACAGTATTCAAACGAAAACGTAACAGAAAACACCTAAAATTGTTTTTTATGAACCTATAACCAGATAAAACCGAAAGTGGTAAAATAAGTGGCCAGACTATACCTATGGTTGGTTTATTGCAGCTTGAGCTGTTGTCAACTGGAGATATTGTTTTTTATTAGACACTAGCCATAATTTTGACAGGTGTTCCAAGTGAACAGTGACAGTCAAGCTGCCCTTAAAGCATTTCCGAGCTATGGGGTGACATCTCGGCTAGTATGGGAATGCGGCGAAGAACTTAAAAGACTGGCTACTGGGAACAGTGTAACACTGGAGTGGGTCCCAGGTCATAAAGAAATCGCAGGCAATGCAAAAGCTGACGAACTCGCAAGAGTAAGATCGTCAACTCTGATGAACGGACCAGAACCTGCTGTAGGGCATCCCCAGATGCTTCACGAGGTCATAGATAAAAGGGTGGGTGAAAGAACAACACAATAAGCATTGGAAGAATACGCCCAGCAAATAAATGGGAAGAAATTCATAATGAAACCTTCAGAAAAAGTAGCGAAAGAACTGCTTTGAATGACGGGACTTACGGGACACTTTCCCACAAAGGAGCACCTAAACAAAATAGGGCTGTATAACGGAGACCTTAGGGAGACCGCTGGACCACAGAAGGCAGAAACTGTATGGTAGAACCCAAATGACTCCAGAAGACTTCTACAACCAACCAGCAAAGAATTCTTATGAGCTAATACAGGGAACGGATTGGCTGAATAGGCTGTAGTCAGCACACTAGGAGTATCCACAATAATCCCAGGAGGCTGAGGTGGTGCCGGCGAAGGGACGGCTCCTTTAAAAAAAAGTGAACAATGAAGCCCGAATGGACAGTTGAAAGTAATTGAAAAAGAAGAATTTATATTGTGTGCAATAGCCTACTAATATTTCAAAATTTCTCTCTAAAAAAAAACGTACTGTTATTAGATCAAAATTTCACGGTTACGGTCCTGCCTTGATGTGTACTACATATAGATCGAAAGCTAAAGGAGATTCAAAAAATTTTTACGACTAGATAACAAACTGGTAAAGTTCAAGGTTCGACAGATATTTCATTTTGAATAAAGAGGCGTTAAACAATTGATTGTATGTCTATATGACAAGCAAAGTAATAATATGCAGTTTTTCCCACTAGATTCGTGAACGGTTTTCATGTAAAGTATTCCAATCAAAATATTAAAAGGAAAACATTGTTAACGCCTCAAAGACTTTTGCGCCCGTGCGGTGTCGAAATAGCAATGCGCTTGTGTTATCATCTAGCGGACCTGGTCTGGTTGCACTCGGGACCATCGCGCGAAATTTATTAATTTTTTGTTTTGTTTAAAAAAAAGTTCATTATAATTGACAGTATTTTTGACACGAAATGTAAATGTCGTTGAGTATTCTTTTAATTTAAAAAAATGTTAATATTACTGATTTCATTAGTTATTAAGTTAAATTAATAACAAACATATAAAGTTTATAACAGAAATGGATTCAACTGAGAACAATATTCATGTGGACAAATATCGGTCGAACATATTCGAGCAAACTCCCAACTAGTGTAAAACACTCAGTAGCGTGCAAGCTATAATTTGTTTTTATAAAATCAAAGTAGGAATATGCTATTATTATTTGAATCAGGAAGAAAGTGTGCAGTTTATCATGACGAGACTACTCTACCTACAGTACGAACAGAATAACTTTTAAACTCACCAAGAAGTTCTCGAAGGAAACTGGCACTGAAAAAAATAAAAAAGGTATATTAGTATCTAATAAATATGTCTCTAAGCATTAGAGCAGTATTTGATAGTATATTATGCAATGATCATGTATTAATAACCATTGCATGAGAGTTGCATACACTATTTTTTCTACGAATAAATTTGATTTAAAAAAAATATATAAAAAAAATGTAATACCTGGGACTCGAACCCGGAATGTACAGATAGAAAAAAACTTATGCAGCGCCCACGGGACCACGGTTGAAATCATAGCATAAAGCGTATAAGTATGTTATTGTTATACAATATTAAATAAATTATTATAAACAAAAACAGTCAGTTTAAATATGTATTTGCCTTGGTCATTGAGTATTTACGGTCTGGTGCTCGACATTTCTTTTAAAAACTAACGCAAAAGATTTAAACTGTCATAAAACACTGACAAACTGTCAAACATTCTACAGAAAATATTGGGTCTGCCTACTTGTGTGTTTGATAATCCAGATTTCTATTGGTCAATTTTTCAGTTTTATAATGATAATGTCTTAATTTTACTTGATACTTTTCTATCGTGGCATAAGTCATCCAAAATATGGATGATAGTGGAAAATAGTATATTATTAAACGAGCAATTTATGATAGCCATAATTCACGATGGGTGACTTTTGCGTCACGAGCCGCAGGCGAGGGGCGCAAGTCACCCAAGTGAATTATGGCCATAAATTGCGAGTAGAATACTATACTTTGTCCACGACACTTAATTTAATTATTAATAAATAAAAGTCAGTAGCGATTTGGCATATTACTAACCTCAAAATGTTGTGGCAGCTACTTCAAATAATTTGACATATATAGAGATGGGCGATACTATAGAAAGTATCAATACAAATAAATATATTGTTTTGAAATACTTAATATTAGAAAATATCGTTATGAAAAGTATCAATACTAAAAATTACAATATTTTATAGATACGATATATGTCAGAAACAAATTTCCTGAACAAAATACACAGATTTAATAGTTTATTTCATATTGTACCCCCATCTCTAGTCGGGAATTATGAACCATAATACACTACAGTGTATTATGAACCATAATTCACGACAGTTGATATATGGGTACCATATACCTTAAGTTAGGAGGTAAAACATTGACTTATTATTAGGTGGTCGTGGACAAAATTGTATATACACGCACCTTTTGGTGCTCGATCAATGATAATACTATACACAACCTTGGTATACAGTATGTCCCGTAAATAAGTACCGTAAATTAGGATGTATTACTGTCAGGAAGAAAACGGAGCACATTTCGAACACTTGCTATAAGAATCCCCTGTTGATATTTGATTAATTAAATTTATCCGTCAAAATTAGTTTGGACCCAAACAAAATTAATATGGCTATGTAGCCTTTCAAACGAGATATCACTTGCCATAAGGTCCTATATAAAATTATTGACCAGAGTGGCACTGCGACATCATCTATTACTATAACGTCACCTGTTACCATTCGTAGAGAAGTTTACAACACTTTATTTTCACCCTTCCAATTTTATTAATGTAAGTGTAGCCGTTCAAAAGATACGAGGGGGGGAGGGGACTTTTGAATAGCACTGTATATACAAATCAACATTGAATGTACAATACGTTATTCAGCAACGAATTTCTTGTAAACAGAAAGTGTCGAGAGACCACCGAGTCCGACGACAAGAAGTGACCTCCGACCCCCCTAAAAAAACGTATATTTTTCCATCTCGTCGCTTTCAATTGTCATCGATACACTTTCTACTTTATTGCGCGATCAGAAAAGTTGATTGTATTTCAATCATTTTCATTTTGTTAATAATAATAATAATATTTAATTTAACAAACACCTTGTTCGAGAACTAACATTTTCAACAGTACTAGGTACTCGGAAATATATTGCTGGTAGATCTAACAACGCAGATAACATTTCGATGCAAGATAAATGTTTACAGAGTTCTAGACGAACAACAATATCAATCTGTATGTTAAGTCAAAGTTAACGCTTGTCAGATATCGACCAGGGTGCCTACTTATTCACAGTACGGACGTACTGACCGAAATCCAGTAGCATATATATTATATATGTTCCATGAAGGTGACTGAATTTGGATTCATCTTCTTATTTATATAATTTTGGATATCAAATTTTGAATTGTAAATTGCTTTCATGTCTTTTGGAACTTTAGTTCTTTACGTCAGGTTATGTTTGAGCGACCGGGGGTCGCGACGCAAAAGATCTGACCGTTACGTTACGTTATGTTACGTTGCTTCGTTATGTGCCTTGCTTGCGTGCGTGTGCTCTCTACTGAGTCTCTCTCTCGTTTACGAAGCAGCGATTCATATGCTTCGGCCGTGAATCGAACCCGGGCCGCCCACGTGGAAGGCGAGCATTCTACCACTGAACCACCGATGCTATATTAAAATTCTATGCAAAGCTGGTATTCGCAGTGCTGGTGATCTACTTGAATTTTTTCGGATACATTTTTACTATTATTTCCATAATTTTTTTTGCGCGATTGATCTTTTTTGTTTATTTACAGCATCGATTGTCAGGACGGTAGGTTGTGTTTACTGGTTTCTAAGTTTAACACGTCGGTAAGTGATTTACTTACCGTTCAGACGTCGAAAATTAATAAATAGCATAAAAACAATTTCACCAAAATGCAAAATATATTTTAAGCTGATCGAGAAGTATAAATGTCACTCTTGACATTTCGTTCATTTCGAAGAAATTTAAATTATTTTATTCGGAA
>CAJUYG010000565.1:66338-87236 GCA_910591675.1 Galerucella calmariensis | reverse complement strand
AAGAAATTTAAATTATTTTATTCGGAATTTATTTCAATACGATCGCGCAAAAAATGGTATAAGCATCTCGAACGTTAAGGGTAATTACAACGTTTGCATGTAGATTCCTCTCGTAAAATTGGACAAAATGATATGAGGATTAAGGGGTCTAGCTCATTTACTTTTCGAAATACAGGGTGTGGAAATTTAGAATACTTGAATGTTTCAATTCGATAACTTTAAAATGGATGGATAAATTGATTTGACATTTGGCAGGTTGTTTTTAAATGTAAAAGGGCATATTTTGATAGAAATAGTACGCCGTAGGCTATCTGCTCAATCGTTCAAGTGCGATATGGACAATCCACACGAGTCGAACAGCATATTTTTTCTACGACCCACTTAAGAAAAAATCTAGAAAATAAAAATTTCTATAAACTGTTCTTGAATGTCCAATTTGTATAATGCTACGGTTTCCCTTTTTAAATATACGATGCTGTTATAAGTAGATGTTGCCAGTCGGACTCCCTCATGAAGGGTACCATACCATCTATAATAATGAATATTCTGCTAAATATTTCAAACGTCTACCTGTTGTCGTTATTAATATCAAGCAGAATAATTATTTAAAAATAAAATTAACAATAAAAAAAATTCTTCACGAGGAATCGAACCCGGGTCTACCGCGTGAGAATCTGGTTTGCTTACTACTCGACCACCGAGAAATATGCAAATTGTTTATCTATAACGTCAGAATTATTAAATAATTTTTGCTTAAAAGGAACTAAAGTTCCTACCGTGTGTCCCGCGACACCCTCTACCTTTTTTGTTTTCAAAAAACTACATTTGAGATATGGATGAGCTCTTGGAGTCTTATATACTTGTTTTAAAAAATTATACACAGAATTTTTGAAATTACCCATTTTTTAAGCAAGTTCCAAAAAACAGCAGTATTTGGTAAGAAAGGTGTTAAGTATGGAGGGAGTCTGGTATACAGACTTACAGAGACGGGTTTGTGTGAAAATCCTTATTCTGGACCTTGGTGTGAATTTCTCTTTTCGAAATTACTTTATCTTTCGATTTTGATAGCTCTCGACGGCGCTCGAGAATGTCGCTATTTAGCAACCTCGCCTCCCCAACAGTAATTTTACTAGAAATAATATTTGTACCACATCATTTTTTTTTTCAATTAGTTTTAAAAAATCTCTAAGTCTACTTCCGTACTATATCCATCCATATATACACAACGATTCTAAATGAATCAGACAAGAAATCTTCACATCAACTTGTTCGTGGGCAGACATAGCGGTAGATGACAGGTTAGAAGTAGTGGAGAGAAAAAAAATGTACGAATAAGTGTAGAAGAGGAAGATGAAGAAGAGGTGTGTGTGTGTGTACGCTTCGGCAACAGCACGTGCACAGCAGCTACCGTCGTTTCCGGTACACCCCCTCTTAATAAAATGAATAAAAAAATATATAAAATTTGCTATAAATGATTATTAAATTCAGAGATGGTATAAAAGAAATTCTATTGTGAATTTAAGTGTGTTGTTGATGTCTTATTTGAATATATAAGTGGATGTACACCCTGTAGAGAAGATTTTTGTTAATCCTCCTTATCTCCTAACGAATGTTGAACAACAATGTAGTTTTCTGAATCAGGTGCACGGTTCGGTACCATTGTGAGCCCACGACAGCACGTGGGAGGAAGACGAAAAAAAAATTAAGAAACAGGTTGAAACACAGTACCATATTCGTGGCTATATAGTACCATTTCGGAAGACGGTGTGGAGGTGAATTTTTTATTTTCATTAAACTCAGTAGAGTGTAGGAACTGGTTAATTTGTACAAAAAAAGAGTCGCTTACAGATATTTTTAATTCATGATAATAAAACCACTTTCAGTTATAATTGAAATGCTCTTGTAGATTAGAATTTCAATTTCACACCGGCCAAGAAAGTGTTAGTACCGAGATGACTATATGCTTTTATAAAAGAAGATCTAATAAACAGCCTACTGCGTTTTGTAAGTAACCCGAGATCAATTTCATGCAATTATTTCATTTTTGCGAACCTTTGAAATGCTCAGAGGCGTCAACATTCAAGGGAGAATAATATTAATTAAAAAACACAGTTGAAGTTAAAACACACAACCTTGATGAGCCCGTCCCACCCAGGATGTTCCTCTCTTAGCGAGGTACATCTCCGGGGAGGACTTCCACCACTTCCCCCCATCTTATCCGATGGGTCTCATCATCATAGTTCGCGTTTCGGCGTACAGCTCGTCCCTAGCTAAAAGGGCTAGCAGCTGGGGGCGAGCCGTCTTCTCTTTGGCCGTGTAACCTCGGTGGTTTTTTCTTCGGCGGTCTTCTGTTGTGTGTTTGCGCTGCCTCTACAAAGTGCGTCCTCAGCCGGCAATTTCGGCTGAAAACACCCTTATAGAGTGTGTCTTCTCTTCTTCCGATCTCTTACAAGCGACTTTAAGCCAT
The DNA here is from genome assembly GCA_910591675.1 of Galerucella calmariensis. Taxonomy (NCBI): domain Eukaryota; kingdom Metazoa; phylum Arthropoda; class Insecta; order Coleoptera; family Chrysomelidae; genus Galerucella; species Galerucella calmariensis. The sequence continues at coordinate 84,769 of CAJUYG010000565.1, read as the reverse complement.
TAGCTGAGCTAATAGCTTTGTCACCTGTTCGAGGATCTGTTGTTTTGTTGTTAGCTGCGGCTTGGGCGTAGCTTGCAAAAATGTAATTTTATTATTTTTTCACCTTCAAGAAAATTGCAAAAGTTCCGGATCGCGTATGAGGTTGCAAATTTGTAAATGCATCAGAATAGATGTTTTCAAAGTTTGCAACAAAGTTTCACAACTTTTGTAATTATTCCGAGACCGCCTTGCTCGAAAAAATGACCACGAATTAAAAAAAATTATAAATAAACATGTTCCGGTCAACGTAAAAGGTTGCAAATTTATACAATCGTTCGGTACATTTTTCCGATAGATCTGTCAAATTTGCAGAACTTTTGGAACGTTTTCCTTCAGTTTAATAAAAAAAAACATCAATTTTTAATAACAAAACATGTTCCGTACACTTAGATTGGCTGCAAATTTAATACGTAATATGAAATATTATATCGAAAACTTCCCCAAGTTTGCAGAACTTTTGGAATTTTTTTCACGACCATACAGCAAAAATTTTAACAATGTTCCGGACTTCGGACAAGGTTGCAAAATTTCATAGTTTGTTTTTATACCATTCCCGACCTTACGTCAAAATTTGAAAACTTTTGGAATTATAATTAATTGATTGTCTTGACTGACTGAACTATATTTTCGGAATACAATGACGCGATCAGTGATATAGGCCGTTGGTTACGTTCAACTTTTGGATCCTGATGAAGTCGGTCATTGCATTGCCTTCGAATTAAATGAAAACAGACCGGACGATACAAGGTTGGAAAAGTATTCAGATTATTTGATCGAAAACTATATTGATGACCAATCTCATTTTCCACCGACAATTTGGGACAAACATTCAGCAGATCTAACTTTGACAACAAATGCGTGCGAAGCTTTTCATCGAACTTTCAATGACTCTTTCTACAAAGCACATCCTAATTTAATAACATTTCTTGAAAAATTGTATGAATTTCAAATTGAAACTTATGTTAAATTGCAAAGTTTACATTCAAAACCTAAAGTTAGAGACGTTAGTGTTAGAAATCGCCAGAAATTTATTGAAAATATCATTGAGAGATACCAATGCGGTGAGATAAACAGCATGTGTATCATTCAAATGTATCAAATTTTGACATTTGCATCTTTTAATAACATTTATTGAATAGTAGTAAATAAAACCTAAATAAAAATTTTGTTTTACTTCTCTCTATTATTTAGATACTAGTCTTTGCGTTATACTTGTCAAAGTACCCCTTAAGTACTTAGCGTACTTACACAACTTAGAGAAACTATATAGGTATATGTTTATTCTATAGGGACCAGATTATATTTGGGGACCAAATTACCAACTCCGGTACTGTAAGGTACTTCGGTTAGGTAAAGAAACGATCAAAAATAAACACTTAAAATATCGGTACTACCAATACAATCACCACCAACCTAAATAAAACCATTTTTCTCATGTTATTATCAATAAATTGTACCTTCCTTCGAAATCTTAATAGTACGACCTTGAGAGTAACACAAGTAAGTACCATGAGTAGTACCGAGAGTTAATAATTAGCACGTCGGCCGCTAATTATACGGAATAGAATCGAATTCAATATTTCGCTGACGCTGGAAAATGAGGTAATGTCGATCATAGCGCATTGTTCGGTCGGTAGTACCCTCTAATCTTCTAAGTACTTCTTTGATAGCGCAAATGTGCTATTACCACACTCGATTATCTTATTCGTACAGAGAGGCACAAAAAAATGTACCAAGTACCAAAAATAATGGGAAACTGTTCAGAGAGGTACAAAAAAGTACTAAAAATAACTGTTACCATCTTATGGCACAAGTAATTAAATTTGAATATGTTGGGTGTAAATTTCAATTCGACATGCACCCTAGAAAATAGTTATTATCGATGCACATGTTACCACATATCGATTGTTAGCCAAAAGGGCATAGTCACGCTCTAATCATTTACCTTCAGATGTATTAATTACCGATTATAATTGATAAAGCGACCGATTCTGTTCGCTGCACGTTCGGCAGATGACAGTCTAGTAGATAGATAGACAGACGGGTACTACTCGTAGTACTCAAAAGTTGTTATAGACGCAAAACTGTTGATTTAATTTAAATTTCGGCTCGTGTTTGTTCGCTAAAGTTGACCGACGTGATTGTAGAGACTCATCATCGTCAGCCTTTTTAGAGCTGTCAAATGTATAGCCGAAGCACTTAGTCTAATCTTCCCGTAGCATCTGATGATATATAATTCAACAAGAATTCTCTTTTACATTTTATATATACGTATATAGGCCGTGATAGACCGTACTGGTTTTGGTTCGGATTACGAAAAAAATTGCGGTACTTTATAGTACCTCGACAGGTATTTTTATACCAGGAGATCCAATAGTAAAAATCACTACTATAACAATTTTCCCTCCAAATTTTTTTAGAGTAAACTGTACAATTTTTTAGTGAAAGACAATCGTAGGTAACTGTAAAACAGTAATTCCTTTTTTAATGCGTCCACAGTATAATTGAAGGTTGAAAAATTCCCGTTAAGCCTTTTGTATTTCTTCTTTTTTTTCTCGTATAGACATTAAACAAAACAATATATAAGCCGTTCGATTTTTACGACTTGACCTGCCAAATTTTTACGACCCTTCACGTATATACTTATAGATCTTCAAAGAAGACATTCCATTTTCTTTTTCTCGTTTTTTTACTTCCTGGTTGTTAACCTCAAAACCCCGCTATCCTTTTGACACAAATAAAACTTTCGACAAAAATATTTTTTAAATTAGTACACACTCCTTAAATTTTTAAACAATAACTACCAACAAACAAAAACATCCTTTAATATGTCCTAATTCTAGCATTAGCTGAGTGACCTACTGTTTATCCAGACCTTAAAATTTCATCACTATTAGCTACCAAAGACGATTGGATGATCCACTATTTACCCAAACCTTAAGCTTCCTTTTGTAGCAGCTGCTAAAGCTCTTTGAGTCAGTTACTGTTCACCAAAGCTCAAACCTTTTTCGATAGCAGCTACTAAAGACGATTGAGTGACTCTCTGTTCACCCAAACCTTAAGCTTCCTTTCGTAGCAGCTACTAAAGCTCTTTGTATGATCTACTGTTCACCAAAACCTTAAGCTTCATTCAAGAGTGACCTACTGTTCACCCAAACCTCAAACTCTTTTCAGTAGCAGCTACTAAAGACCTATGAGTGGCCTACTGTTTATCCAGACCTTAAACTATCTAATAGTAATTGCTACTAAAGCCGATTGAGTGGCCTAATGTTTATCAATATCTTTCGACATTATATTTGAGTTAACCCTGTAGAAATCATCATTCGGTACTAATGGTAATATCAAATTCTCGACCGCAATTATCGGGATTAAAGTACCGAAACGGCACAAGGTGCTACATTAGAATTGTTACTTCCTCGTTGTTTGCAGCTTGATGTTGTTTAGTCGACCACTACTTCCTTTTTCCTGCAAGGCAAGTACTAGATACTTTTTTTATAGTTTGAATGTTCCTAAGGGGTCGTGTTCGCTTTTTTTCAACAATTTCAAGTATAAACCCGGATCTGGTTTAGTTTTTACAAAAAAATTACAGTAAATAAAAACGGTTCAACTTTTTAATCTGGAAAAATGTCTAACTAGAAGCCGTTAGTTTTAATATTTCAATTAGTTCCAAGTCCGAAATCACGATTTTGATATTAAAAACAATAATGACGCTGAGAAAGTTTTAGTTTGAATTAAAGTAAACTAGTTTCACGAAACTAATTTGTAGTGAAGAAAATTTGTTGGGGACACCCTTTATATTCGAGTTTTCGTACGACCTTCAGATCGAGATAAATGTTGTTGCCGTTTCGTGGGTGGATTATTTACAAAATAAAAGTTTAAAAAGAAAAAGAGTTGGAAAGACTGAATGTTTTGGTTTTATCGAAAGATTCGATCGGAAATTTTATTACGAATGTACAGGTCTTTTTTATGTGAAAGTTTTCCATATAAAACAATATATTATGGAATGTATTGGACCGACGATGTATGTAATATGTATGTATGTAAATTTTTACACTTTCACGTAAAACAATGAAGTAAGAAGTTGTATAATAGTTTTTTTTTCCAAATATTTATGTCAAAAATGTGTCCTCAATATTTTAGAACTTGCTCACCGGGTAACAGGCGCCTGATAATCCCGCAGCCACTAGTAATACCAAAGATTACAGAATAAAAATATAAGATGTTTCACTCGTTCGAATCTATCGCGTAAAGCACCGATACCGCTGGTGACTTGGATGGTATAGTATGTCGCTACGTCCTTTCTTGCATTTAATTTGGCATATTATACGGGACGTCGCCCGTCGAGCGATGTTATTTTAGAACGGTGTTTATTGGTTGTTCGTGTTTTATATTTATGTTGTATAGATTTTTTAAATTTATTAATTAATTGTTGAAATGAGCAAAAAGTCATATTAATATTTTTCTCTTTTAAAGCTTAAACACTAAATATTTTGTAATATTTGCTAATACAAAATTACGGATTTATTTTTATGATAAGGATATTATATAAACAAGTACATTACTCAAGAAAACACAAAAATTCAATTCAATATCTAACCAAAGGGGAATTGGTCAGTTTCTTTTGAACGAATTTACTAAATTTTCTTTCCATCATCCATGTAATCAATTTCCTTTCACATATTATGCCAGTCTCTATACCAGAGTCCGTATATATTTTACTCTCAAATGTATATTGAAAGATTTGAAAAACAATAGATTAAATTTAACACATAAACCAAACTCCAAACTTAGTATTTTACAACATTTATAAAAATTTTTAATAAAGGTATCCTGCAGCTGCTTCTCTTTTTACTGTTTCAACTTTGTCAATCCAAAAAATACGCGTTATTTAAAGATCAAAATTCAAGATTTAGTGTCCCTATTATTCTGGTGGCTAATAAGTATGTTTAATTGAATTTGTGATAAATATCTGATAGATTATCAATAAGTATCACAAAATTACTAAGATGCTGGATAAAAACTGTGAATTGATTCATTTTAAAAATTCAAGTTTAATTTTTACTTACCTTTTCAAATTCATATTCCGAACATTTTTAAACCATTGTGATAAAGAATCCCATTAATTTAAATATATATATTTCTCTAATTACCCCTGTATAGCTTAAAATAAAATAAGCTTTTCGAACTTCTCTGGTATCTACCGGTCTCGTTATTGACAACAAAAGCGAGTCGTAAACATAATTTATGAGAGCGGCGTCCGTTTGGGACAGCAACTTGAATCAAACCGCCCTGGAGTGGAACATCTTATATTTTTATTCTGTAATCTTTGGTAATACCACTAGAGGTCAAATTATTTTCGTCTTTGACTCGGGATAATTTTCAAAATATTCATTTCCGGATTCAATTTGACCTCCATTTGTATTCGGTTTGAAAATTCCACACCAAATTGTCTAAATTTGTCTTCTGTATCTTTTATCAATATTGAACTGGGCACACTTTCTTATGGCGTGGATTTCCGATTGAAAGATACTTGGGGTTTGTCCCAAGCTTTCTTGGGTCCTGGCCAGAACGAACACTACTATCCCAGTTCCTTCTATTGCTTCTATTGCATGTCCCAGGTTATCTGATTTCTAAAAAGTGAGTAGGTGGTTTTTTTTAATGATTCCCTCTCTACCAAATTGTATTAGAAGATCGAATAATTGAAATTTCCAGTATCCACATCTGTCAAAAATCCACGTTTTGATTGTATAAAAATTACAGTTGTGAAATTTTCTTTTTTAAACCAGAAAAAATAAATTCATCTATACAACTCTCCTCTTTTCGCGATATTTATAAACGTGATGTAATATACAGAAAAAAAGAAACGTTTTCATATTGTATTCAGAAATTTTTTGACCTTTAACCTGAAAGCGAACGGGGCAAACGTCGTGTCTTATTGCATTACCTGCCTAATTCGGCAGCTCAGGTGGATTTTGTTACGCGATCGATTTTATTAAGTAGGTACCATTATTTCTTTTTTATTTTCTTAAATAGATTACATAACCTACCTACCTTCATTTTTGAACAATGTAAACTCGCTCTTATTAAATAAAAAAAGGTGAATCTACTTTAGCACGCCATTGTACTTTTTTAGCAAATCCATCAAAAAATCTTAGATCTAGTTTGGGCACATATTAAAAAAAATTCAATAATCATTTAAACGTATTCGAAATCTATCAAAAAAATCTACGTCACTGGTAGGCTATTGTTTTCGATGGAAGGGTCAGAGGTCCATTGTAACTTGCACAATCAAATCTTTGGAATATTAATGTTTGTATTCACTTTATAAATGGTTATATTTCATGGACTTTTGTGTGTTAATTTCATTAATGAAGGTGAACTTTTTAAATCCACCTGTCCACGACACATCCTGTGTATTTGGGTGGACGTAATAAGACACATAGGCGTTTCGAGAGGGGGAAAGGGGTTAACTACAGTTGAAAATTTGAATACTTCAATATCCATACATAACAAATGCAATACGCATATATACAGATGGCTCAAAAATGACAGAAGACTCAGGATGTGGAGTTTACTCCAGAGCACTAATACCAGCGAGGTTCAAACAGAACTGGCTGGTATCTCAATTGCACAAAAGTGTGTAAATCAACATCTATTAAAAGTCCAGACAAAATATTTGTTACTTTACCTGGTGGCGCAAGCAAAAATACACTTAAGAGAAGGGCATAACTTTTGTTTGTGAAGACCATTTTAATGTAAGTACCTACTTCTATGTTGGTAATTTTTATTCTTAAATAGTTTGAGGTTATGTACCTATATGTCTAGGAATCAACCATAAAAAATCATTTTCTTACGACCACACATCGGAATATGGTTGGTATATATTATATTAATAAAACAGTTTAAATCGTACTTACGATAATGCTTTAAATCCTCTTATTTCCTCTGCATTAGAGCAGCCGTTTGACTTCATAAATTCAAGCAGCATGAATGAGTCTACTTAGAGCAAGTTATCAGTTTGTGCTTTTACAATACCTTCGCTAGCCATATCTTTACTCACAAAATATGAAAGAATCGTCACTGAACACTGAACTAGTAAATAAAACATATTCTTCCAAAAGTTTTAAAATATCCTCGGAAATATCGAATATTTACGTCCACTTTCCACTTTACGTTGACTTTTAGAAATAAAAAAAGCACACACAAACACGTAATGGTCTCAAACAAACATAAAAATGATATTTTCACGTCGATGAAGCAATTAATAGTTGATTAAAATACAATATAAACACACAACTACACATAACCTAATGCAATACCGGCCATATTGTCATAAGTAAACACAAGAGATATGACATCACACGTATCATCGGTAGCGTTCGGAAATCCTCGGGTTGTGGTCGGAAAGTGCATTGAAATTTGAATTTTATTTTAAAATTTCGGAGTAATTTCCAATGGAAACTGATCCACCTTTTCCTGGGAAGGACAGGATGAACGATGACCTAGGAGGACAACTCCTTGGGAGGATGTACAATGGGTCACATGTGACCTAAGTGCCCTGAGCCTACACTCACCCTCTTTACTCTACAGATACAGATATTTATACTCAATTTAAAGCGTATACATTTTTTTATTCGATATCGGTAATTATTCAGACTTATATCAGATGTATCAACTTAATTTTCCTCCACCTTCTGTTATTCCTAAAGATGGGTAATATTTTCCATTTTTCCCAGTTATATACCTAATTTTTCAATTATTATTTTTCATTAAATATTGTAAATTTTGATAAAAATAGTTTTTACTACGGCACTGTTGTAAATAAATATTAAATTGAAATATGTTCTATTGTGGTCATTTCAGTACATAAATTCACCTGTTTCCGAATGTTTTTTTTTTCAGTCCCATTGTTTACTGTCACAATACAGACAAATACTCTACTGTAAATCAGTATAAATATAAACCCCAATCGAAAAATCTTAAAATCCTTCTAAATACGCCACTTTTTTCAATTTTTAAAAAGTTATCCAACTTTCTATACACTTTTACAATTTACCTCATGACTTATTATTTTATTTTTACCCGACCTTCCTGTACAAAAATAACAACAATTCTAAAGGCAACTTTCTTACAGGCTTCACCAATTTTTTTTAAATCTGCGGACGTTTCGTATACATACAATAATCATCTACAAGAAACTTTTCCTTTCCATACACTTTTACAGAAAACTTCATGGATTCTTTTTGTACAGATTGCAGCAGCCCCACAATGCGTACCTCAAAATATTGTATAGTCTATAGGCTTTTTTTTTAAATATATTTTTCAATTTTAATTCTATTCTTTACAAACCCTTATAAAAAATAACATTTCTTAAAGGCAACTTTTTACATACTTTAAAAGTTATTTTTTAATCATCCGACGTTTCGTAGGTATGCATACAATCATCATCAACGACAATTTAAAGAAAAAAAATTCCAATTTCAAGATTGATTATGATAAACAGCTTCCGTTTTCTCAAAGTTATCATCAATATTTCAACAGTTAAACGACCTTTTATAAAATCCCATTATAATTCCAAACTTTCTTTATAAATATTTCAACAATCAGTCAGATCGAATAAGAACAAAAACGGTTGTCTATTCACAGAGAAAAAAATCCATCTCATCTAGTTGATAAATTATGCCAAAGACAACAACGTCAATTGGTGTCAGGCTTATTCAAATCGTCTACAGAACGACCGGACCGCCACGGTGATAGAATATTATTATGTCGCCACAATTTTTTTTCCTTCTTTCTTTTTTTTTTTTAATCTGATTGTACCTATGAGTACCGCTAGTCGCACACACCACGCGTTTCACGTGGTTAATCCACTAGCAGCGAATCTGCATTAGAACACACCAGATACTCATCTAAATTGATTTGTGCACTGTCTCGGCTTAAATTTCAATATACAGGATGTTTAAATACACACAGTACAGTGTGTATTTACAGTTATTACAACATGAATTTGAAAAAAGTGCTATTTTCAGTAATTTTTTACGTAGAATGTAGACAAATTTTTGAAATGGCAACATGGTAAACAAAAACTAGGACTCAAACATATTGCACAGTGAAAATTCGAAGCCGATAACTTAACCCGTTCTGGAGTTATTAGTCGACTGAAAAACGGAGAAAAAGTCGTTTCCTTCTCGATTTTTTTTAGGTACAACCACATTTTGTCTTTACAAAATGATAGAGTAGGTCCCTGGCCTTCTGAAATCGGCAATTACAACATTTTTAATAGGGCCAACACTTTTTATGGCGAAATTTGTAAAAAATCTGTCAAAATAATGTTTTACTACTTTTTACACATACCTCGCGATATCTCCGGAACTGAACAAGATATTTTTTCTCTTATTTTTTGGGAATGAAACCACAATAATGTTTTTTATTTTTTTTATTTCGACGTTTCGGTAGCGTTCCAGCTACCTTTGTCAAGATTAAATAATGATAAAATAATTTTTGGTCCCTATCTGACACAACGCAAAAATATGACAACTAGACAATCAATAATATTTTGAAGATTAACACTACAAAACTTTGTTGTCAAATTTTATTAAGGTCCATTCATAGTAGATCACATCTCTAGTAAAATGTGAAATGAAATATTTTATTTTATGACATTCCAAAGATATGATAGTTTACTAGAAATGGAATCCAGTGAAGTGCACGTTCCAGGAACGGTTTTTATTGGGATAGCGCTTTTTTTTCGCTTATTTTGAAAATGTTGTTAATAAAACGCGTTTGTTGTTACTTTCTTGTGTCTGATTATTTTTGTTTTCAAAATATGTATAACTCAGTTTGGTGATTTTGTGTATGAAGTGTGTATCGATTAACAACTATTCCAATGATAAATCATAAGAAAACCTGGATAAAAACTTACGATGCTATCCTGATAACGCAGGTAATTGATTATTGGAAATTTCTCTTTTTAACATTGGTAACCAAATTTGACTACATTCGGCTGAAATACTAGTTACACATTTATCTGCATTTAGTTGTATTAAAGCACTTTCTTTGATTTTTCGTCTTTTATTATTGGGCTCTTTCAATATTATTTTTGTCGAATCCCATTGAATTTTATGCCCCTCTTCCCAAGCATGTTTACAAATACCTGACTTAAAGAACTCCCTATCTTTGATATATTTTTTATGTTCACTTATTCGGACTTTCAATGGTCTAGATGTTTCACCTAAATAGAATTTGTCACATTCACAAGATATTTTCAACTTTTTTTTAATCGACAGAAAAAACATAAGCGACGATTACTGCGTTAGTTTCATTAGTATATAAAACCTAGTTTTTTTTGTAAAATTAGAGAAAACTGTATTCTTTACTTTTTTGCAGCACTATTTTCAGTGATCGAGGAACTTTTTAATTTTTCAAAATTTCACTAAACTATCTGCGTACCAGATAAAGCCAAAGCTTCAAGGAAGAAAGAAGAAATCGGTCACACTGTATATCCAGGTTTTCGGTATGTCGTTTATTTTATTTGCTATTTTGGCATATAGCTAACCTTAAATTTAATAAATAAAATCATCAGGATCGTACACAGCCAAAATCGAAAAAGCTATGAAATTAATAATAACCAGCTTCTTTTTCCAACTGAAAATACTTGAGAACTTTCAAAATGCTGATATTTTTCCGTGTATCCAAACAACAAACTACAAACCTGACAGTATGGGACATTAGAAAAAGACGTAAGACACATTGCCGCTACGAAAGGTACGTCTGTATTCTATTTTGAATGCTATAATTCATGCAAAAATTTAATTGAAGAGTGAGTAACAAAAACACATCGTCTCAAGGCCTTTTCTCAAACATGTTGCCATTTGGACATGGCCACTCGAGCCCTTCGGGCTCTCCTATCTATCAACATTCTCGTGTAATATTACTACAGAGAAAATTTTCTTTATAGATAAGGTTGGTTTAAAAATTATTTCAACGCAATTCCACTTACTCCTACTCAACTATATCAATGTCAATTTTTCCAAATGATTTATTTTCAATAATATCCTATTTTATTTTGATATTTGATAACAGGAAAGAAATTCTTGTCTATACTAACCACAAAGTCGAGTCGAGTTTCTATCATCTGGATATATTGGTACTTTCTTCATTTAATAAGATTGCAAAGGTGGGTGCTTTCCTTCTTACGAGGAGAAATAAAATGTAACAACTCACATTGGTGAAAAATCTATCCATAGTAGTATCATTTATTGAAAGGTGCATCTTTTAAATTAAGTACTTCCCTAGTATCCTAAAACCTGCTCATCATCGCAACCAAGCTCCCCTTCCTGAAAAAAAAGGCAGGTGGTGCTTGCACCTTCTCTATAGATCTTCACTTGTTCCACCTGAAGAGTCTTCTGGTCTTACAACACAAATAAAAACCTACCAACTGTTGCTGCAACAGCAACTAGACCATGAAAAGTCGTTAAAAAGAAGGTATCAACACGATAAAAACATTAGAAAAATGCAAAATTGATTGTTACAAAGCGTGACCGTACTACATATGTCACTAAAAAGTGGACTGAGGGTATTTTAGAGTCGACCGAGCGCAACCACACGTGCTCAAAACGACACCTGGCACGCGCAAGCGTACTCGGTACGCGTGGCATTGTTAGTTGATGTTTATCCATTGGAAAAGTACCTACAAGATAATAATTTTTGGGTCGACAAATTTTTGTTCATAACTTCTTCGTTCATGAGACAATTACAATGATTCTTTTTGCATTAGATCGGTTATAGCTGCAAAGTGGTCCCATCAATGGTACACAGACGGCTCAAAAGCAATAGAAGGAACTGGGATAGGAAACAAACACTCTGAAAGCTTGGAAAAAACCCCAAGTATCTTTCAAGCTGAAATGCATGCCATAAGAAAGTGCGCCCAGTTCAATATCGATAAAGGATACAGAAGACAAAGGATTATCATGATGTCGGATAGTGAAGCAGCCATTAAAGCACTGAGCTCTAGTGTAATCAGTACCAAAATGGTGTGGGAATGCCTAGACAAACCCAATGAACTAAGCGAGAACAATATAGTCACCTTACTACGGATTCCAGGACACACTGGAATAGAAGAAATGAAATAGCAGATGAACTAGCAAAGAGGGGGACTGAAATACCTTTCTGGGGGCCTGAACCCTTTTGCGAAATCAGCTCCTATGTAATATTGGAAGAAATAGGTAAAGCCAAGAAAAAGAGAAGATCTGACCATTAGAAAGATCTAGTAGGGCTTATACAATCAAATACTCTCCTGGGTGACTACAACCTGTTGAGATCAAATGAATGCATAAGGAATTATAGGAATAGGACCTTAAACTTAGAAGATACACCATCAGAGACGTACTATTACAGCTCCAAGGTAGTCCAACTGAAATTATCTTCAGTATTGGACCTTGGACTTCAAAGATACACCAAGAAAACTGTCAAAATAAATTTATTTAAGGTATTTGATGATTCTGATCAAGATATCGGATCAAAGTTATGAGAGTATTTTTCTTTCATTACAGGTTAACGAAAAATGAAAAAAATCCTTATTGTTAGTACCGCATTTTGCGTAGTCAGTCGAGCGTTTCAATCGAATAAAGAGAGGAAAAAAAATTAAAATTTCTATCTGGTAACAGATACTTTCTTTGTTTTGTGTGTGCAGTTGTTGGTTTTACCCATAGTGCCACCCACAATACGCTGGGTGAAACCGAATCAAAAGTAAAATTTCTGTACGGGCGATTAAAATTGTTGAAAACAGGTACAAATAGCATGTTTAGGTGTATACAGGGTGATTCAAAGGACTTTGCTTCCATATTATGGAAAATAAAAGACCACTCAAATGCGGTTATTTTGATACCAACTTATTCGTCTTGAAAAATAGAACATTTGATATGTTGTAAATTTTATAATTAACTGTATAAACCCTCACTTCGTGGAATCTACTCATCATATGGTTTTAAATGAAACTAACTGTTTCTAAATGACTCCACAATATATTTGTAAAAATGTGTAAATTGCAAGTAAATTGACAATTGTTTCGATATAAATATTTATAATTAACTCACAATTAATGATATTAAATCGCTATCGGATATTGTATGAGTTAGACAGAGAGAAAATACGTAAACAAACCTGTATTACAGATTCCACCTGATTCCACCAAGTAAGGAGATAAGAAATGAATAAATAAAATCAGACAGGGTTCAACCGACCTAATTTTGTGAGGTAATTTTTATATGTTGTTTTTTCTTTGTAGTATTTTGTAGTGTAGTTGTTGGCATCGGTAACTCTTAAAAAAATAGAATAGGGATGCGGAAAGGATTTTTTTATATGCTAGATGTTAAATGTCTATTAACTGTTAATACAAAATTGCTTGTGAAATGTGTGTAGGTACTGAACCCGACGTGAATGATGATACTAAAAGATAATGTATAATTCTTAGAGTATCCCCTCTTACGCGCTCCACCTTCCCCACCACAGGCATCGCCTGAGGACTTCATTACCTTCTCTCCGTCTGTCTGGAGATTTCTATTACCATCGCAAACAAAACAGATATTGCGTCTTTGCGGTACACAATTTAACACACAAGATCCCTCTGGAAGATCGTTTAATTCCTCACAACGCCGAAATGCTCTAGGACGAACTCTATGTTCACAAACGTAACACTGTATTTTCTTAGTTTTTAAATACTTGACTTTAAAAAATCTCTAAACCTGTCGGGGATCTGTCAGGTATCAAAATTTGCAATCTATAATCTATCATATCTTCATACAACTGAAAAATATAATCCTATTATTTTGTTTCGACGAAACGGGTATTCATCGTATGTACAACTATATTCACAAGTTCGACTCTGTTTCACCGCAGCAGGTGGTGTCCTATTGAATGGTTAGATTTAATCGAATCGAAAATTTCTGACAAATAAACTGATTTTGTGGGTTTATTTATTAAATTACAACATTGGCGCAATGTTATCGAATGTTCTATTTTTCAAGACGAATAAGTTGGTATCAAAATATCCGCATTGAGTGGAAGCATAGTCCTTTTGTAAAATTCTTTCAATTTTTTTCAAACTATGAATGGTACTTAGTAGTTTGATTACTTTTTTTGAAACTTTGTAAAACACTGTCACATGTGAAGCCGGGACGGGTTGTTTCAACTTTTGAATAATAAAAAACTTAATAACTGAATCTTCTTAAAGATTTGACCGCCCTGTATAATTGAACAAATGAACTACAATCTCAGGTGCAATAGAAAATCGAGAAAGAAGAAGAAAAAAAGAGCTTTATATTGTGTGAGTTTCGGGTTACAAGGCCGACTATTGTGTTTTTAAATACACGCTCTTTTGTTATCAACGAACGCCATTCACTTGTTAAACACTTGCTGCTATATCTAGAGCCAAAGACTTGGGAACATTTTTTTTTTTTGAAAGAATTTCGAAATACTTCAAGTAGAATATTTAAATCATTAATTTATAAACAATATTCTCGATACATCAACGGTAAATGACCACACAACGTTATTATTGACATACAATACGTCAATTTTTTTACGTAAACGATACAGAGTGTTGAAAAATTGTTTATCCGATTAATTTTGCAACGAAGCATGAGCTACAGTTAGTTGGTAAGTAGGTAGGTACGACTAATGATGGGTAATATGATTCCTTCGCGTCTAAATAGAATCTAATCAAATGAAAATCGTAAATAACCTACGGGGGGTGTTACAAAAATATAAATATTAGTCTATTTTCAAGAAAATAGAAGACATTGTATCAAATATTTCTTTCGGTCTTCGTTAAAGTGGGTCTTTGGAAACGATATATATCATCGCTAACAAGAACTGTGTTATTTGGAACAGAAGTTAAAATGTTAGATAGCGATTTAAAGATATGCAACATTGTTTCTTTTTTTTTTTAAAGGCCCCGAGGGCGTAGATGGGAAAAAAGTTTCCCATATTCTTTTAATCTTAAACGTCTCAATCAAAAAATTCCGAACAAACGGTACTCCTAATAAGGATATAATTATAGATTTTTTTATAGACGCAAATTTGAATCGACGATAAAGGCGTGGACAATTGCACTGCGAAACCGAAAAATAATCCTATATTGAAAATCGTAATTTTTGTTATACAGAGTCGACATAAGAAAACAAGAGCCCTGGGAGATCGTGTACGTCAATCGATAGTTTAATCTGTCAAAATATATGTCAACAAATAGATAAATACGGAATTTTTTATAAACTAAGTACAATATCTATTGATAACAAGTGTTGTAAAATATTTCAAAATTAGAAGTACTCAATTTGTTTTTCAATTATGAATCAGTTAAACTTCTTCAGATAACCCCACAGATAAAATCTAACGGCGTAAGGTCTGGCGATCTAGCTGGCCACTCAATAGTGCCTCTTCGGCCAATCCATTTATTAGTCACGTCATTCAACATAAACAAGTGTTTGTCATCTATGTGAATTCATGTTTAGAAGTTGAACTTTTAGATGATTTAGATAGTTCATCATTTACAAAATACAATTTGACACAGGGAAGTTAGCAACTAAGGGTAACATTTATATCGTCTTCTTTTTCAAAATCGGGATTACTAGTGAAAAAGAAGCGGAAACAGTAATATAGGTTATGTCAATTTTTGTTCTGTATAAGCCAGGTAAATTATCCCCTATTAAAGAAAAAGAGGCAGACAACCGATACTCTTTAGTCTCTTCTTCTTTCCGTGAATCACAGCAACAAATGAGGGTAAAATATCCCTTCTAATACATGTTTATTTTGTCGATATATACACTGCTCGCAAAAATTATACTGAAAATAGGATTTACAATAACTATTTTCTTGTAAATTCCCAGCGTATCCTAAGAAATTTTATTTATGAATTATTTTGGAACTTTAATACTTTCTCTGTATACTAAGAATATCAAAAAGAATAGAAAAACG
The DNA here is from genome assembly GCA_910591675.1 of Galerucella calmariensis. Taxonomy (NCBI): domain Eukaryota; kingdom Metazoa; phylum Arthropoda; class Insecta; order Coleoptera; family Chrysomelidae; genus Galerucella; species Galerucella calmariensis. The sequence goes on along the minus strand of CAJUYG010000565.1, from coordinate 68,758 downwards.
TTTTTAAATATAATCTATCTTTATATTTTCAAATGGGACGGCCAGTGTATGTTGAATTCACATCGATGACGAACACTTGTTTATTTTGAATGGCGTGACTAATAAATCAATATTAAATTAAATCTCGCTTTCAGTAACGAATTAATTTTTGAATCGGGCTGTAGTGGCAGGGGTGTATAAGTGTATTTTCGAATTTTCGGGAGTGTGTACCTGTTTTCGGTAGTGAAACTGTGTGTCTTCGAAATTTTCGGTAGTGTACCAAGTGTAGTTCGAATTTTTGGTCGTGATTTCCAAGGATTATAATTCTATATACAAGGTAAGTCTTTATTTTATTACCTGGTAGTTATACTATAGCATTAAATGATTAATCTTTTTCATTTTTCATATATTTCCTTCAAAAGACATAGGTAAGCTATGTTTTTTTCTAGATTTTACCAATCTATTATCCTTTCTTTACTAGCAATAGATGAAAAGAGTGTTATTACAATATTTTGAGTCTTTTATAAATAATTTTCATACAAAAAGTTTAACATATTCATAATTTATCAATATATTTGATTTTTAAATAATTTAAAACATTCATCAATAGAATAAGTTATATACTTTCCAAATCTTTTTAGTTATTGTACAGCAGGGTACTTATTTTATAAAGAAATTTCTATATTTATCTATTTTCCAAAGACATATGATAGCTATTGTTTCCTATATTTTCATAATACATTATCCTCTCTCTTTTTTTTACTAATACCACTAGCAATAAACAAATACACTGTATTTAAAGTATTTTGGATCTTTTACGAATAATTTTTATACAAAAAGTTTAACCAAATCATAATTTATCAACAAATTGAGTAGGTACTTATTAATTTTGAAATGGTTCAAAACTATATGTGATCTTGGAATATTTTTACAAATTAGGTAATAGAATTTAAAACTGTTCATAAACTTAAGACACGAGTAAACTATATTGTTTTCCATACAGAGTTCGGCAAAAGTCCGGACAAATGTCCTGGACAGTCCTGGACAAATATCGAAGAAAATATGAATTTTGTGTAAAATCTTTTTACACCACAACTTTAACTCCAACTTGAACTATAATTTGAAAATATTTTGAAATATACAGGGTGTTGCAATAAAGTGTGGCGTATCAAAGTTACTATTTTTCAAATGAAACACCCTATATGTTTTCGTAATTTTCAATTCTCCTTGAAGTGCTGATTTCGTAGATACCACATCCTTGGGGGCTAAATTAAATATTTACAGAGATACAGGGAGTTACAAATCATCTATTTTTCAACTTTAAGTCAATGTTTTGTGAAAACTGCTGAATATTTGGCAAAACGGCTTACATCTCCCTATCCTAACTTCTCAAGGGTTACTCGATGATTGATATAGGGTGGTCAAAAATTTACCACATTCTGATTTTTTTTGACCATCCTGTATTAAATTTTCTTTAGCACCATCGAGTAGCCCTTGAAAAGTTAGGATAGGGAGATGTGAACCGTTTTGCCAAATATCTAGCAGTTTTCACAAAACATTGACCTAAAGTTGAAAAATAGGTGATTTTCAACACCCTGTATCTCTGTAAATATTTAATTTATACCTTAAGTATCAGCACCAAGGAGAATTGAAAATTACGAACACATATAGAGTGTTCCATTTGAAAATAGTAACTTTGATACGCCACACTTTAATATTTTGAAAATATTCTCAAATTATAGTTCAAGTTGAAGATAAATTTGTGGTATAAAAAGATTTTTCACAAAATTCATATTTTCTTGGATATTTGTCCGGTCCCGGACTTTTGCCGAACTCTGTATAATATTTATTCTTTATATTCCCTAATCCAAAAGGCATAGGTTAGTACCTATACCCTTTGGTAAGAATATTATAATATTTTCTAGATTTTTGTTTTCATAATTTCATGCTTTGAATTTAACGATTTCTGTTTGTATCTTTTTATTACTGCACTTTACTAGTTACGACAGACTTCTGGTAGATGCAGCCGGTAGAAAACATCCTCTAAGCCGGTGGGGAATATTTTCAGTCGGTTCTAGATGTTCTGGCCGATTGATTATATTTTCTACTGGCTGGGGTCTTCTTCCAGCCATGGGGGACAAACTTCCATCTACGAGAGGTTACTTTTTCTTAATTGCAAAACTTTTCAAATTACATAGGTAAGCTAGGTCCTTTCTCATTTTTCAAAATATTGTTCCCCATTTTTCTCAACATTGTCCTCCCTTTCTTTTACGAGATGGTTATTTTTCAAAAGACATAGGTAAACTTTTTTCTAAACATTGTACTGCCTTTCCTATACTCCACATATACCAACTTGTTTGCTTACGATGGACTTTTTCCTTCACGGAAGCACGCAGTACCACACTGTGGGAAAGTGCTCGTTCCTAGGTTGTCGGTAAGCC
>CAJUYG010000565.1:35569-61338 GCA_910591675.1 Galerucella calmariensis | reverse complement strand
ATTAATGATGGTCAGAACGAGAAAGAGAAATATTGTTTTGCATACGTACATACAGGGTTATTCAATAATATTGTTCATTTTTATGAAAAATTATTTTCAACCACAAGTATTTTGATTGAACTAACAACAATCTACAAAAAGAGCTCTACAAGATATACAGGGTGGGTGATTTTGTTTATTGAATTATTTTGTTAAATAAAAGAAAATGCTCGCCTTCCACGCGGCCGAAGCATATGAATCGCTGCTTCGTAAACGAGAGAGAGACTCAGGAGAGAGCACACGCACGCAAGCAAGGCACATAACGAAGCAACGTAACATAACGTAACGGTCAGATCTTTTGCGTCGCGACCCCCGGTCGCTCAAACATAACCTGACGTAAAGAACTAAAGTTCCATTAGTTATTTTTTATTTGTAGGGCAATTTAATAAAACAATTTTCGCGTTTTCATCTTAATGAAGACGTATCGTGTGAATTTCGTTTCGGTTCTTATACGATCTTCATGAAACTCACATAAATAATTTAAGTCGATTTTTAATAAATTCCATTTAAGGTTGGTATTATGCGCATTAATCTCACCTTAATTGTCTAATAATTCAGAATGAACGCGCAAGACTTCGTGGCTAGTAAGACGTTGATGTCTCCATCTTCATCTTCATTCTTTCTGCAACTTTTTAAACGTCACGCTCTTTATAGACCAATTAAATATTGTCGATAAGCAGTTTTTAGTAAAAAAAATCCGTCTTTCAATGTCAATTACGGTATTTGATTTAATTTACGGAATCAGTTCATTTAAATTGATAAATTTTGAATAAAAAAAAATTAGCATTTGACCTGTACGGTCGTACAACCGACCATGGGAATTTTCGGTCCATTCATCTCCGTCGTCGGGTAGCTGTGGGAATATTGACAAAACTGGTAAAATATCGAGTTCACAGATGGTAAACAGGTGTATCCTTTTTCGATCCTTTCTTGATTTAAAGCGACGGGTTATGGGAGATACTTAAAAAAAATAAGTACTACAATATTTACACTCTCACGAATCGGATGTAATCCCCTATTTTTATACAGAGGTTGTCTTTTAAATGCTGCATATAACAACAAATATCAATTGGCAAAATCTGCAATATCAAAGAACTGGTACATATTCAAGTTCACGCACAGTCCGAAAGAAAAATAATTCAATTTTCCAAAAAAAAATAAGAATGAACTATGTGGTCTGAAGTTCCAGTCAACTTCATGAAAAATGTATATGGAAATTGCATAAAAAAAAATATTGCGTTACCATAGCAACGAACAATAACTCATTAGAAGTGTCAGTGTGAAGTTGGACGTCAAAAAAGTAAACGAGAGTTACGCAATGAATTAAAAGAAAAAAAAATTTCCACCGAAATTGTGAAAATCGAAATATTGGAGTATCGAGCCATCATCAAGTAGCTGTATTTAAAAGGGTTAAGAGGTAAGCAGATTTACGAAGATGTTCTTAATACCCTTGGTGATCAATGTCCTTCGTCCTCTCCAAGACCTAAGAAGTTTCGTGTCCAAAAATCTGCTGGTGAAATTTTTATTTTTACAGTTATTAAACACATACATAAAATACCTGATGTATTTGATTTTAATACATTAAAATAAATGCCCGAAATGTTCTCTACCTAGTTGTTGGCAATAGCACAGTCTCCTATAGAACTCCTCCTTAACTTTGTTTAAAGTTTGAGGTGAAATATTCCGTATTTTTGTAGTTATCCTGTCTTTGAGGTCTACAATGCTAGTTGGTTGTGTTGTATATACTTTGTTCTTGAGATAACCCCACAGAAAAGAATCGAACGGCGTTAGGTCTGGCGATCTAGCTGGCCACTCAATAGTACCTCTTCGTCCAATCCATTTATTGGGGAAGATTTCATCTAAATAAGTTCTTACCATTAAAGCATAATGGAGTGTTGCCCCGTCTTGCTGGAACCAAACATTTTCATTCGGTAAGCTAGGATCTATTGCGTCGGGATATAAGTTTGCCAACGCAGGAATAACTTCATTTCTAAGCATATTTAAATATTTTTCAGCTGTCAAATTTCCATCTATAAATATAGGACCAATAATATGATCGCCTATGATACCGGCTCAAACGTTCATATTTTGAGGGTACTGAGTATGTGTCTCACGCATCCAATTAGGATTCTCTGCTGACCAATATCTACAGTTCTGTCGGTTTACTTGATTCGTCAGAAAAAAGAATGGTACCAAGAGCTATCTCATTTCTATTCAGCTTATTCATCTATCTTTCGCAGAAATCCATTCTACGATCTGGATCGTCTTCTGTTAACTCCTGCACAAAAGTTAATTTGTAGGGATGAAGTTTTTCTTTATGAAGATATCTTAGAACAGTTGTATGACTAACATTATTTTCACGGGAAATTTGACGTGTACTTGAAGTTGGATTCTCTTCGACACTTAACAAAATATCCACTTTCACATCATCTTCAACGAAGTGTGGTTTTCTTTTCAATGGTTTGACATGTCCAAGTTCTCTGAATTGTGCATGAATTTTAGACACAGTACTTTGTGAAATATTAGGCAATTCGGGATACCTGTGATTAAATAAGTTTGCCACTTCAACTTGACTTCTGCAGTTATCCCCGTACCCGATCATCATTAAAATCTCAATTCGGTGAGTCTCAGTTAAATATTTCATTGTTATGTCGACAAGGAAAGAGTGTTTGACAAAGATTTTACTTTTTCAGTATAAACTGTCAACACATCAACAACTGACAGAATAGAAAACAATCCACATTATTTACCGATTTTGTCTAATTATTGGCGTTTTTTGGTATTTATGATAAAATTCATGGGCGTAGCAGGTTTTGTTTAATATACAAATACGTCTAATAATTAGTTAGTTTATATTTTTTATAAATCCATATTTAGCTAATTCAAAAAAGTACCTATATTTCAAGTGTAAGAAATTATTAATTTTAAAATTTCACCCTGTATAATTCATAATAGACAATACATTATTTAGTTTGTTGGAATCGGTTCATTAAGAGGATTTCAAAAATATGCAAATATACAGGGTGTTTCATTTAAAAAACAACACCGACTATGGCATACTTGCGTGAATCACCCTGTACATTTAAATTTATGTTTACATAACGCACAACTCAATTCAAAAGTTGACGTATCTCGGCATTTTTTATAATTTTCTAAAATAATGACAAAGAATTTTATTCCATAAGTGGTTTCCACACTGTATATAGTATATACATATGTACATAGAAATGTTTTTGCAATATATTATTTTTCATTGTTTTCTGGTAATTTGGTCGCGTGCTGTGCGGATATGTATATTGGAACTTCCGGTATCAGTGGCGCATGTCGGACATATTGCGGAGCAAATAGATAGGTCGTCAGTGAAGTGTGTTCTTAAATTATTTTTCAACAGGTGCGTGAAAAAGTACATTATCTAACAATAATATTATGAGGGTAATGCGTTACTTTAGATTAGACATGTTTTTTCTTTCAATTCAAGAAGATGGAATGAACGTAGGTAAATTTAAAACAGTGGTATAGATGAAAGATAGTGGAAGAAGAACGTGCAGGGTTCAGACAAAAAATATTAGAGGAATGATAATACTGAATAAAATTTTTATTTTCTATATCTCGTAGTTGTGCAATTAAACACATGTTTCCCTGGAATTGGTTCTCTATAATTGGAGGACTAAAAACGTAGAAGGGGCTCATAAAGTTCATTAAAAAACACTGAACGGTATTTATGAGATATCATTTAATTAAGTGAGTCCAGCGGCGTTACAGATTTTTTTAGACCTTCCTTAATTCGAGATTCAAGAAATATCAGAACATAAACAATTTTTCCAATGCGACTTTGAGATTAAAGTAAATTTTTTTTTAAATATACAAAAAACTTTTGCAGCAAATAAAACTCAATTTTTTTTTCAAGACCTAGACCTAGGAAGGAGTCTAAAAAATGTTCATGACATTAAAACCTTTGGAGGCTATGCTGATCTCAGCCATGGAAAAGAAGAAGAAAAATGGCCACGTACGCGCACATATTTGTTATTAATGTAATTTTTAACACAAAAAGTTGAAAATTGCGAAAGCCCTTTAGACACTGTGTTACTTATAAGATGCGGCATAGGGATTCCTGTACAAAATATCTTATAAATAACACTGTATATCCTCTACAGCCTTGATCACCCTGTATATATATATATAACTAACAATGTTAGGTAAACAAAAAAAACCGAAAATTTACAACTATTTAAAAATTTACAGATAGCCAATAAAATTTTTATATACATTTTTTTTCTATGAAATTTTCGACACGCCTCTGTTGTGCTCACTTTTATAATTAGCCGGGTTAATTTATTATTTCGAAAATGAGCAGAGAAGGCCCTAAAACCGAAACTCACGTGCGTTACGCACGTCCTGCCATCTGTGGTCCAATTTCGTCGCACAACTGTTGTCGGTTTTTGACTTTTTCGTCTCTTCCATAATAGATATGGTCATTTCGGACATTATTGTTTCTCCCATTAGAAACAGTTTTATAGACCCTCACTATACAGTACAGGATTAGCACAAAAAAAATTAAAAAATAAATAATTTAGAGTCTTATGATTAATAATATTTGAAAAAAATACGATTAATCTTAAAGATTATTGTTCAATTTAAAAGTTATAGACATTTTTTCTACTTCCTACCATGGGAAATAGAATAAAAAGCCACATTTTCCCCCACCCTGTAAGTATAGTAATTCAAAAAATACTTAACCTAAAAAAACTGTTCTTATAAAGCAATAATTTTGAAAAAAAAATAAAAAAATTTGTTAAAAATTCAATACAGCCCTGTTTTCCATTCTATAGTTTAGTTTTTTACTTTCTGTGGTCTACCTGAATCTCTAGGAAGTGTTTCTTTAATTGGCTAACACCTGTTAGAGCACCCCCAAATTGGAAGACAGGCACATGCCATATTGTCTTTCTTCTTTGTCAACCTTATTTTTGTTCATATTTAATGGTTTTTACTTTCTACCACTGAATGACGTTTTAATTGAAAACTTCCACAATTCATCTCTAGATTTTCTTTCTTATTGAACTACTGTGTACACGATGTCCCAAATTGGATAGTTTTGCAAGGTATATCAAAAATTAAAGGAGATAGAAAAAAATTAGAATTTCCACTTTCCTCATACAATCTTCACTTCAAAATACAGCGATTCAAACAAACAAGCCTCAATAAAATGTTAATATTAAGAAAGATACAGGGTGTTAAACATGAAATTTTAATTTGGAATACCAACAGATATACCTTTTTTTTGTTGTAATGATGTGGCTTTAATTATTTTTCACAAAAGTAGCGCTAATGTAAAAAGCAAAAAAGTATTATGCCGCATACGAGGCCCATGTGGTGCCCTCTACAAAATACATCAAAATAGGTACAAAATAGGGTACAAGCATAAATTTTGCTATTGGTGGGAATTGACGCTTTATCAGGTCTCCTAACACCTTGCATGCCTATTTTTTTCAAAAAAATATAAACTTTACTTTTAAAACGACTTTAAAAATCATAAAATTTGAAAGTCCGCCAAAACGCGGTAGCGTTCGGAAAACCTCGGGTTGTGGTCGGAAAGTGCAATGAAATTTGAATTTTATTTTAAAATTTGGGAGTAATTTCCAATGGAAACTGGTTTATTTCCTATTATTAGTAATTTTTGATATCATATTCACTATTATAAATTAATATCCAAGCAAAATATGAAATATGCGTGTACTCTATTATGATTTCTCATATAAAAAAACTCCCAACCTCAAATTTTTGTGCATATTCGTCAAAAAGCATTAAAGCTATATTGTAAAAAACGAAAATTAAAATTTCATGTTCAACACCCTGTATCCTTCTTAATATAAACATTTTATAAAAGCTTGTTGGTTTGAATAGCAATATTTTGAAGTGAAGATTGTACTGTACAATGTACAATTACTTACGGACCACCCTGTATATACAAATTAAGAAAATGAAGATAATATACGAAAACTAGTTGGGAAATAAACCAAATTTTTTTTTATCGACTCCTAGGAAGTGAATTTCTAAAACTAGATCAGTGCCGTCCGTCCGCAGGCTATATTTAAATAGCCGTTTGACCTGTGTGAGTTGCGTCTTCGACCTTTTCCGATCATTTGCAGTTCAACACGGAATCAAATATCACGCGCCCCACGCCCTCGGGGGCTCCAACTATCGACACGAACGCCCCTGCAGGGTCTAGGTGAGCGACTTAACCTGCTTGACCATGACTTTTGTCGAAGGAAACCGCATAAAATTGATGGGAAACTCGGACTAATTAGTTATATTTTTGTAAATCAATAGATGAAACTCTATAACTTTTAAACGGTGTACCAAAAAATGTTTTTAGTTGAACCACTCTGTATATTTTAAATATTTTAAAAAGAAGCGGTAGCTCGAATTCCGCAGGTTGCAGGATTCGATCGAGATGCGGGTCCAGGTGAGTAATTTTTTTTTTATTTTTTGGCGGTTTGTTCTCGATAGTAGGTAGCTACTACCCTCATGAGGAAAGAGAAATATCTGGTTATGGCATTTTATTATTTACAACGGTTAAAATGTCTTACTACAGGTGGATTAATCCATAACAGTCTTATACAGGATATTAGTGAGATTGTCGTATATAATTTAGAGGGAAAAAAAATCAGTAAACAGTGTTTTGTAGATATCTTCTGTAAGTTCCTTGTGGCAATACTTATTATTTTTTCTCTTATGTTTTGGGAATCAAACCACAATAATGTTTTTTATTTTTTATTTCACACTAATAGGTATTTGAATTTTGAATCAAATCATGCTATAAGCGGGTAGTAAAATCTTTATACGATAGGGCCAGAATCATTTGTTCTAATGATAATCATTTCACAAAGGAGAAAACTCTACTGAAAAATTGCATATATCAGATATTTTGTGAATGCGACAAATTCTATTTAGGTGAAACATCTAGACCACTGAAAGTCCTAATAAGTGAACATAACAAATACATCAAAGATAGGGTGTTCTTTAAGTCAGGTATTTGTAAACATGCTTGGGAATAGAGGCATAAAATTCCATGAGATTCGACAAAAATAATATTGAAAGAGCCCAATAATAAAAGACGAAAAATCAAAGAAAGTGCTTTAATACAACTAATGCAGATAAATGTGTAGCTAGTATTTCAGCCGAATGTAGTCAAATTTGGTTACCAATGTTAGAAAGAGAAATTTCCAATAATCAATTACCTGCGTTATCAGGATAGCATCATGAGTTTTTATCCAGGTTTTCTTATGATTTATCATTGGAATAGTTGTTAATCGATACACACTTCATACACAAAACCACCAAATTGAGTTATACATATTTTGAAAACAAAAATAATTGTACACAAAAAAGTAACAACAAACGTGTTTTACATTTCCAAAATAAGCGAAAAAAGTGCTATCCCAATAAAAACCGTTCCTGGAACGTGCCATATCGTTAAAATGTCATAAAATAAAATAGTTTATTCCACATTTTACCAGAGATGTGATCTACTATGAATGGATCTTAATAAAATTTGACAACAAAGTTTTGTAGTCTTAAACTTCAAAATATTATTAATTGTCTAGTTGTCATATTTTTTTCGTTGTGTCAGATAGGGACCAAAAATTATTTAATTACTAGTTAATCTTGACAACGGTAGCTGGAATGCTACCGAAACGTCGAAATAAAAAATAAAAAACTTTATTGTGGTTTGATTCCCAAAAAATATTGTGTTATAGAATTTAAAAAAAAGGGTTCAAAATTTATATTAAATTCAACAGCATACGTCAAAATTGTACAAGGGCGGCGAAGCGTCAAATCCATCGATGCCGAACACCCTGTAGATAAGCATCTCGAACGTCATATGTTCTGGTGTGTGTGTGCGTATTTGTTTGTCATAGTGGCATGTGCCTCTGGAGATTAGAAACACATGTTGAAAGTTTCACTAATAGTACGGGGGATTAAACGTTGTCTAGAGATTTTTTTTTTATTTGGTAATGATACAGACTAAGTGAAGAGGGAATTATTGAAAAAAACACCTCCCCACTCCTTAGAAATCAGACAACCTGGGACATGCCACAAAACGGTATGACGAATGAGTATAACTTTTCAAAGAAACTCGTTAGGGAATTAAGCAACAAGAAGGAATGGGATCCAAATAACATTGCCAGACTTGGAAAGAATGCCATTCAATGGTACACAGACGGCTCAAAAGCAATAGAAGGAGCTGGGCCAGGAACCAAACACTCTGAAAGCTTGGGAAAAAACCCAAGTATCTTTCAAGCGGAAATCCACGCAATAAGAAAATGCGCCCAGTTCAATATTGATAAGGGATACAGAAGACAAAGGATTATCATAATGTCGGATAGTTAGGCAGCCACTAAAGCAGTAGGCTCTTGTGTAATCAGTTCCAAAATGGTATGGGAATGTTTAGACAAACTCAATGAACTTGGCGAGCACAATATAGTCACCTTACTATGGATTCCAGGACACACTGCAATAGAAGGAAATGAAATAGCAGATGAACTAGCAAAAGGGGGACTGAAATTCCTTTCTGGGGGCCTGAACCCTTTTGCGGAATCAACCCCAATGTAATATTGGAAGAAATAAGTAAAGCCGAGAAAAAGAGAAGGTCTGACCATTGGAAAGATCTAGTAGGGCTTATACAATCAAAGACTCTTCTGGGTGACTACAGCCTGTTGAGATCAAATGAATGCATAAGTCAAAGTAAAACTGCGCTAAGAGTTTTAACAGGGATTCTAACGGGACATTGTCGCCTGAGTGGGCACCTGAAAAAGCTCAAAATAGCGGAGAAAGAAGAAAGCAGATTTTGTGGCATGGAAGAAGAAACCTCTATCCACACACTTTCCAACTGCACAGCACTTCAGAATCCTAAAACACACCCCCTGGGAGATTACTGGATAGAAGAGGAACATTTACACAAGTTGAAGCCTCTAGACATCCTAAAATCCCCCCGGGAAATAGGTCTTAAGGAGAAGTAAGGGGGCACAATATATCAATACATACATATATACATAAAATACTTTTATGTCTTTATTACATTACAGGTCAGGTCAGTTTCTCAGATCGTGAAATAAATGATACCTACCCAAGTGGTTCTAAAAGTAGTAAGTGGTTTTCAGTTTTTTCGCTAATAATCCACAAAATATCAATAATAATTAAAAACGTTCTTATAAAATAGGATCAAAAAGTTCCAAGTCTCGAAATTTTTTTTGGCAAACAAGCTCTGATACTATCGAAAACTATGACACATAAGAAAAAGTAAAATAGCCTTTCTCGGTGTGACGTATGTGCCTCATCATTTCAGGTTAATTAAAAAGTTGTTTGATAATGAAAAGCAATTTGGGAAGCGGTCGAGTATATTGTAATTGATATGAGGGTAGAAATTAACCAATTTGGGGATTGTCTTACCTCTAACTCATCATCATCATGATGATGATGGTGTATTTTTTTTTAAATTTTATTCCTTTTTCTTTTGCCCGCCTATGTTTTTGTAATAAACATTTAAATGCTTTAGTGATCGGCTTAGTCATAAACCCTTCGTATTTGTTGTATGCGCGCATGGTTTCGTACATATTACGGACATCTTCAAGAAGCGTAAAATAAGAAATCGAACGCCATCAACCGTGCAGGTAGCAGGGTGTGGTAAATTACTACCATTAGTGGTACCCATCTAGATTATTACTTCACAATTAGACGGTCATTACGAGGATCTCTCACCGAATAACGAAGAGTCAAATATATTTTTATCAAAATTCATCTCAAAAAGTTTATTTTCCGTAATTTTTTTGTACAGAGTGTCTAATAATTGAGAGAAGTAACCTCTTTTGTGCCCCCTTACTTCCTTTAGTCCCTTTCCAAAAAGATATCTGTTATACCTTTCATCATACCATCTTGTGGCATGTCTCAGGTCCTTCTGATTTCTATGGAGTGAGGAGGTGCTTTTTTTATGAATCACCCGGTAGATACAATGTATTATTTGTAAAAAAAGAAATTGTCAAATTCCATGGAATCAAAGAATGTTTCTGCTGAGCGATTTCCAAGAATCATTGAGACACTTATCGCAATTTTTGAAAAAGATTTTTGTGAATGAAAATTAAAGACAGCGTGACGGATTTTAACACCAAATTCAAAAGAATTTCGAGTGCTATGCGGTGTGTCGAGATATACCTGTCGGTGGATTGTTTGAATTTTTCGACAAATATTTTCAGAAGAATCGAAATGAAATCACTTATGAAATTTCTTCAAAGAGGGATTTAAGAAAAAAATACGAGTAAGAAAAGATTTGGGGAAAGTAAATGTACAGGGACTAACAAAAAGTCGGATATTTATATGTACAGTGTGATCCATTTTTATTGGAAGCACCCCTGTAAAATCCGCATTACTCAACCGATTTAGATTTAACATAGCATAAATTTTGCTATTGGTGGGAATTGACGCTTTATCAGGTCTCCTAACACCTTGCATGCCTATTTTTTCAAAAAAATATAAACTTTACTTTTAAAACGACTTTACAAATCATAAAATTTGAAAGTCCGCCAAAACGCGCTTTACGTCATAAAGATGGCTACCCCATGGTGTGACGTCATTTATTTACGTTCTTATTCGTGTATCACGCTCTGAGTTCTTGTGACCTAATTTGTTTCTGAAAGCTTCAAAAATGGATAAAGCCGAGAAAAAAAACTAAGTATTGCATTTGTATTGTATTTACGTTGACTTTTAGAAATAAAAAAAGCACACACAAACACGCAATGGTCTCAAACAAACATATAAATGATATTTTTACGTCGATGAATCAATTAATAGTTGATTAAAATACAATATAAACACACAACTACACATAACCTAATGCAATACCGGCCATATTGACATAAGTAAACACAAGAGATATGACATCACACGTATCATCAGTAGCGTTCGGAAATCCTCGGGTTGTGGTCGGAAAGTGCATTGAAATTTGAATATTATTTTAAAATTCGGGAGTAATTTCCAATGGAAACTGGTTTATTTCCTATTATTAGTAATTTTTACTATTATAAATTAATATCCAAGCAAAATATGAAATATGCGTGTCCTCTATTTCAACTTAGTTTTGAATAGTTAAATGGTTGAATATTTGGTATAGTTATATTTGAGAAAAAAAATTGCCTAACGTACTCTTGTCTTTTTTGGCAAAGAAAAATTAAGATAGAGGGCCTTGAAAATAGTAATTAAGCTATCAAAATTTGTGCCAAAATACTGTTTTTGATACTGAATCTAACAAAAAAAATCAACTCAAAATCGGTTGAGAAATGCGGATTTTACGGGGGTGCTTCCAATCAAAATGGGTCACGCTGTATATATTTTTACCTCATTTTATCAATATCCAATTTCACGGCTGACTCGATTCCGAGTATATTTTTGTCATAGTATATCCACACCTACACTCAAAAATATATATGTTACCACAGCAGGTGGTCTTCAAATCAACGTAAAACAACTTAACACAGCGTCTCGAAAAATTTTTGACTAAAAATGATTTTCAAGACCTCGCGGTAAAAGTAGGTTCATCTATCTCTTCCTAGTCCATAAAAACAAAGACAACAGTTAATAATGTGCAAATAGATTTCTTTAATAAGATTTCCGTGACCGAAGTCACCATAATTCAAAGAATAATTAGTTTGAACTGTAGCAGTACTCGGTCATGACCACTCTTCGGGAGTCCACTCTTCTTCTTTTTTTTGGGAGGTAGTGACTGTTAGACCGAGGGAAGGATAAAGGGGTACAAAAAAAATGTTTCAAATAGAAAAACACTGAAAAGAGCTTGTGGAAACAGATGAATAGGTTAATTTTAATATTAGAGTTTAATTTGATTTAGATAAATCACTGAGCTATTAAAAGACGTAGAAAAAGAAAGAAAATAGAGTACACGAATATTTCATATTTTGCTTGGATATTAATTTATAATAGTAAATATGATATAAAAAATTGCTAATAATAGGAAATATACCAGTTTCCATTGGAAATTAGTCCTAAATTTTAAAATAAAAGTCAAATTTCAATGCACTTTCCGACCACAACCCGAGGATTTCCGAACTCTACCGATGATACGTGTGATGTCATATCTCTTGTGTTTACTTTTGTCAATATGGCCGGTATTGCATTAGGTTATTTGTAGTTGTGTGTTTATATTGTATTTTAATTAACTATTAATTGTTCATCGACGTAAAAATATCATTTATATGTTTGTTTGAGACCATTATGTGTTAGTGTGTGCTTTTTTTTATTTTTAAAAGTCAACGTATAGTGGAAAGTGGTCATACATATTCGATATTTCCGAGGATATTTTAAAACTTTTGGGAGAATATATTTGATTTACTAGTTCAGTGTTCAGTGACCATTATTTCATATTTTATGAGTAAAGATATGGCTAGCGAAGGTTTTGTAAAAGCACAAACAGATAACTTGCCCAAAGTAGACTCATTTATGCTGTTTGAATTTATGAAGTCAAACAACTGCTTTAATGCAGAGGAAATAAGAGGAGTTAAAGCATTATCGTTAGTACGATTTAAACTATGTTTTATTTATATAATATACATATATACAAACTATATTTCGAAGTGTGGTCTTAAGAAAATGATGTTTTTATGGTTGATTCCTAGATATATAGGTACATAACCTCAAACTATTAAAGAATAAAAATACCAGCATAGAAGTAGGTACTTACATTAAAATGGTCTTCACAAACAAAAGTAATGCCCTTCACTTAAGTGTATTTTTGCTTGCGCCACCAGGTAAAGTAAAAAATATTTTGTCTGGAGTTTTAATAGACGTTGATTTACACACTGGAACAATGCAATACTTGGAATACAAAGTTTTTTTTTCGGTTTTATCCATTTTTAAAGCTTTCAGAAACAAATCAGGTCACAAGAACTCAGAGCGTGATACACGAATAAGAACGTAAACAAATGACGTCACTCCATGGGGCAGCCATCTTTATGATGTAAAGCGCGTTTTGGCGGACTTTCAAATTTTAAAAGTAAAGTTTATTTTTTTGAAAAAATAGGCATATAAGGTGTTAGGAGACCTGATAAAGCGTCAATTCCCACCAATAGCAAAATTTATGCTTGTACCCTATTCAATGGTAAGCATTTTAGTATCGTCAAAAGCGCTTTTATCGTGCTGGTTCAAAGGTCACTAACCATACGTATCAAATCAGAAGACATAGAGGTTACCAAAATGTGAGATTACAGATATACCCGGAGAAAATAATGATGGTTGATGTTTCCTGCACACTGGTTAACGAATTTCCACTTTTTCATTCATTCTCGAAATTAAGTACCATTTTTTTTGCTTGAGGATGCAAAATACCGGAAAATTGCTTCCTATTATTCATATTGTCACTTAGAATTGTAGAAAATGGAATCAAACACTTCAAAGCCTCGGTTGTTAATTTTTTCCGGATATTCTGTTTTTCTTTTTAACCAAAACATATCCAATTGTTCAGACTTGAATTCCAAGTTTAACATCCCATCGGCAAATAGTTCCAGCAGATTCTCTTTTAACTTAGTTGCTAAATTTGCCTCGTTTTTAGCTGCATTTAAAAACGGTTTTAAGATCCATCTTATCCCGGTGTTATCCGATATCTCTTGCGGTGAAAAGTAATGACACAATTTTTTGTTCAAATTATGGTTTGGGAGGGTCGCGAAATATTTTTTGATACTAGGGGGGTCGAGTCATGAAAAAGGTTGAAACACTGCCGTAAATGCTAATATCCTTTGGTTAAATAGCCACTACCAACTTGTCTTCGTTCTTTATTCCTAGCTATTCTCAGGTGGATTTCTACGAAAGAGGCTAGAGGCCTCCAGGAAATACGAATATTTGTTTATAAACTTAAATTTTTTCTTGTTAAACATATCAATATAAGTAGCCAGACTTTTTTTGTTTCAAAAAATTTATAAAATATAGAATGACACCTCACTGAACGTGTTATATCAAGGCTAGTACTAGAGTGCCACCAAGATTTAGCTAACGCCTCCTCGGCAGATAACAATATTATCCTGAGGTGGGTTAAAGGGCACGACAGGAGTAAAGGTAATCGCATTGCCGATTCTTTAGCCAGGGAAGCGGCAGGACTGAAAATTTTAGGACCCAGTGACACCTATTGTTAATTTACGAACTATTTTATCAACTTAAAAACTCAATTTTTTTCCTGACGATTTTGGTCAGGACTTAGGAATAAAATTTATCAAACTATTCAATCATTTACGTTCTTAGATAGGGTATTCACCCTGTATAAATCAGCACGGCGTGCACCTGATTCTCTTTATCCAGCTTACGGTCTCGATAACAAACGATCCTGTCACTGGAACTGTCAAACGCGAAAAAAAAAGTTATCGAATCAAACAAAATCGCGTCGAGTAGGCGTTGAGATATATTTCGGCCACACAACAAGAACAAGTTTTTGAAAGATAACTTATCAATGTCATATTTTATACGTGATAATGTCAAAGACTGCCGTGCAAAGCTGCTCCATTTTAAATAAAATTTGACTAAATTAAAGAAAATTGCTTAGTTCACATGGTATTTTAAATATCCTTCTCAAATGTTAAAAATATTTATGTAATAAATAGTTTTTTCCTTAGTAACTAATTAATGTAAAAAATTGAATTTTTTTTAAATTTAAAACAACTTGCCCCTGAAGCCGATTCTGTTTAAACGTAAAAATGGTTTTAGATGTGAAAAACTCGAAATTATGGTTTATACAGGGTGTTTTCAAATGACACTTACAACGTTTGCATGTAGATTCCTCTCGTAAAATTGGACAAAATGATATAAGGAAAAATTTTTAAAAATTGATTTGACATTTGGCAGGTTGTTTTTTAATGTAAAAGGGCATATTTTGATGGAAAATATTTTTCAATTTTTTATCCAGTGGTGTACATTTGGAAGAATATGTTACCTTTCCCCTCCCATTTTTTACGCCACTGGAATTTGAAGCAATTTTTATTCAATTTTGTATTTCTCAATGGTTTTCATGTGAAAAACTAATAACCTTTACATATCAAAAAATTTTATTTCATGATTTCACGGAGTCCGCAAGCAGGGCCGCGCCTAGCTTCAATTGCGCCCCTGGGCAAGGAACGAAAATGCGCCCTCCCCTCAAAATATATACTCTCTTTTTTTGTATAATTCTGTATTCCCCTATGGTGATTTGAAAAAAAATTAAATAATGACAATAAAGGAAACATGAAGGTATATTGCAGATATTTGCTCCACAATCTCACGATTATCAAAAAATTCAAACTACTACATTATTTTGAAAAAATGAAGCGTCTATTCGGCGCCCCAAGGTACTCAGCGCCCATGCCCATCCTGCCCTTAGGGACGGCGCGGGCCTGTCTGCAAGATCACTTTTTTAATAATTAATTTTAAAAAAAATTCTTATATTTTTTTCAATAACTACCAAGTTCTTATGGTTAGAATATGTAAAAGGAACTAATTTATGAAACAGCAAGGCATCTGAAACATTCGGAGAATATTGTTGAAAATATTTGTCCAAACTTCTGATTTTATTAATAAAAGAATTAAGCAGCCAACAAATTACAAGAGATGTTCAAAATGTTGTCCATAATTTGCAACGTTTTCTCATTGAAAATCGCATACCTTGGAAAGACTAGCTATTACCGGAAATAATTGCTGTAGCAGCATGGATTCTTTCTATTTTTTGTTAATAAAATCCCAAGTTTGAACAAATATTTTTAAAAATCTTCTCCGAATGTTTTAAATACATTGCTGTTTCATAAATTAGTTCCTATTACATATTCCAACCATTAATACTGGGTAGTTATTGAAAAAAATATTTTTTTTTAAATTATTTATTAATAAGTGATCTTGCAGACTTCATGAAATCATTAAATATTTTGAAAACTACAAATTTTTTGATATGTAAAGGTGACATGAAAACAATTGAGGAATACAAAATTGTATAAAAATTGCTTTAAAAGTCAGTGGCGTAAAAACTGGGTGGGGAGAGGTGACATATTTTTCCAAATGTACAAAAATTGAAAAATATTTTTCCATCAAAGTATGCCCTTTTACATTTAAAAACAACCTGCCAAATGTCAAATCAATTTATTCATCCATTTTCAAGTTATCAAATTAAAACATTAAAATTTTCATAACTTTAACACCCTGTGTTTCGAAAAGTTAATGTGCTGGACCTCTTAATCCTTTATATCATTTTATCCAATTTTACGAAAGGTATCTACATGCAAACGTTGTAAGTATCATTTATAAACCCATCAAAATGTGCCTATACACGTAAACAAATAAATTTAGCAGTCATTTTTATAAAAAATTGTTTCCACTTCAACTTTTATCCTGTAATTTCCTTTCTGGGACTCAACCTTTTTTCAAAATTTGAAAAAAACAGTTTTTTATTATTTCTATCCCAACCCAGGTATATCTTTCAAAATATTGGATTTAAGATTCATCAAAATGCACATTTAAACGTATTTTTTCAACAATTTTTAGTGTGAGCCTTAGGGTGTTTCAAAAAACAAAAATTTATGTATTCCAAACAAAATAAGTCTCCACAAAAATTGATGTGAGGCGACAGTAAAATCCCTAAACTTTCCATTACAAAGTCATTAAAAAACAGCCTTTATAAAGGTACCTAAATTTTTGTTCAGGGTCGTGCGGTGATTTTTTTCATGATGATGCATGCCTCCCAAATGCCGCCCCTTATTTTGAATATCTTAAAATTGAAATTAAAAACAGACGCAATAATATTTTTTCCTACGACCATATAGGAAATTAACATATATCGCACTCTTTACTCTGGCGGAAAGTTTCTCATAATAGGCTTATGTCAAAATTCTCAAATTATAACATTATAAAAAGTTTTTGTGAAGTGTAAGTGAAATATTTATTACATAAAAGTGTAAACGAATTATAATAAAATTGTGAGATAAACTAGAAGTAAAAGAGTTAGTCTCGGTTTTTTATTATAATGGAAGTTGATACTGATAGTAGCGAAAAACCTAAGGTACTTTTTAAATATTTATAGCCGTAGGAAAAATAGTGTACATAACTCGTTGCAAAGTGAATTCCACTCATTTCATTTCCGCACTCACCGATGTCAACATTAATTTTAAAAAACCATTACATTCAACAATATTTGTTACAATTATCGCATGGTCGTAGGAAAAATAGTGTACATTACTTGTGCAAAAATGTCACTTTCCGCACTCGTTACGTAATATACTATTTCGCTCTCCAAATGCCGCCTGATGCAGTGGCCCCCCTGCTTCATAGAAACCGCACGGCCCTGTTTTTGTCAACAACATTAGTATATCAAGAATGGCGACGACCTTGTAAAAATTAAGACAACAGATTTTATATAAGATTAAAAACTCACCTATTGACTTCCACGGCGTAACCCCCATCCAGGTCCCATTATGTCTGCACCATATTCCAGAAATCAGCAATTTGAAGCGCGTATTAAAAAATCGAACCATACCATATACCGGCGGTAATTTCCACATTTATCACTTACAGCAAACACATACGTCACATGATATGCTCCATGATAAAAATCTATTGATTGTTATAACAAATTAATCTTATGCACTGAAATTTTAGTTAAATGACTGTACCTATACAAAATTTATTTATGCTTATTAAAATTGTTCTAATCTAAACTCAAAAAAATTTTAAAATAAGATTCAAAGTCCTTATTGTACCTGGAGATTACCATGTGATTCAATCGCAAAATTCAGACATACCTACTAATAGAAAAAATTGTGAAATCAATTTGTATACTTTTCAATTGACAATTAAAAATTAAACTCCAATAATTAGTTGCTTCAATAATCAATATCCTGTAGAGGAAGGGCATCTAGCCCGATCTTGTAGTCTCAGCTGTTCCTTATTTAAAAAAACTTTCATTTATATTAAAATTTCACTAAATAGCACACCTGAAATAAAACATTTCCTACATTTTCTTTCAGCAAAATACCTAGTATGATAAATAATAAATACATTTCAGACACACTCCTTGAATAACATAAGTAGAAATATTTATAACATTAAGTGTAGAATTAAATATAAAAGATATTTCTATTTTTGCTATCCATGGCAACACCCACCTACCTTTGTTACCGCATATTTTGAATTTAAAACGAAAAGAATCTGCAAAAAAAAGTAAACAATAAAATTCCATAAAAAACAAGTTATTTAAATAAGAAATAAAAACCACACACGATACTATCTAATTTATTATAATACCCGTTTTAAATGACACATAATCTTGCTTCCTAGACATCCAGCTCTGAAGTGTATTATACCACCTCAAACGGATCAAACTGTATTATGATCATTACTAAATAATAAAGGATCTTGTGCTTATGCAAAATGTACATTCACAGTAAGATTATTGCAAATTTAAACTTTGATATATTTAGACTTTTACCTTCAAGTTAAAATTCTATAACGGGAAAATACTTTATTGAATATAAACCTGCTAAGAATATTAAAATCAACCCACCCGGTATGTAACCTCTATCAACAATGACAATAAAATACATGTCCAAGCTGGAATACAGTAGCAAGGATGAATAGCTACCATTAAGAACATTAAGAAAATAAGTAAAATGTAAATGGAGGAGTAGATTATCGATATCCAATTATTAAATCTGAATTCATAATTAGATTTATAAAATATATGAATCAGAAATCACAACTAATAGTACTGGTTTGCAGCTATAAGTTTTCTACTACAGATAATAAACTTCTCTCGAGAAATTGAAACGAGAGCATTATAATAATATACCGGTTGAAATAATATTTATATATCCTCTATCACAACTCCCATGTAACAATAGAAAATAACAAAATCTTTATTATAAGGTATCTAGGTAGAATATCAAAATGGTGTACCCACGGTTTACGTAACTTACCCGAATACGGATAATTAAGAAACATCAACCACTGAATTTACATACAAATGTCTCTACAAGTTTAATTGTAAAATAATTATTGTGAATAATTATCTACATTGTACTTTTTACACAAAAAAAATCACTTTTAATATCACTACGTCTTTGGCTTGTAACAAAATTGCAAGATGTCTACCGGCAAGCGTCTCCACCCTGTCAATTTTTCTATTGTTTTAAGGTATCGATATTGTTCGAAGGGGAGCCGAAGACGTTGATTGGTAACGATTGTGATTAAGATAGGAACCAATGTAATTAGTCTATAAATAGGAATATAATCCAAGATCATAAAATTAGATTTCGGAGTAATTTTACCTGCTCGGATGACTGTATAATATGTAAAATAATATAAAAATTTGAAATTAGTAAAACACGAAAAGGTAAATTATTCAATTACACCAAAATATAATATTTCAAAGTATTGTAGACAAGAGGTTTTACTTACACGCTACACGGTTATTTTATTTATTTATATTTGTTAAAGTGATTTTTACTGAACTCAATTGAGTCGAATTATCTATGAAAAGGTATGGTGAAAGAAGAAAAAAAAGGTAAATATGAAGCACGGAGGCTTAGGTGGAAACTGGTATTCAGAAAAATAATTCCGAAACAAATTAAACTGAGTCCCTGATATGACAAATATGAATCAAAATTAAGCAAAAAAATTATTGTTGACATTTTTTCTTCTTTATTCCCGTGGAATCTTCCCAGTAATTAGTAAATTTGGAAAAGATACGTTAGAATTACAATAACTTACTTTTTAGGAATACATCGTATGTTACAGAATTCTAATCACAGATAACCACTGTAGGTGTCGATGAAGCGATAATCAGTTTAGCCAATTTAATTCCAAATTGAATAGCGACCGCCACCTACAGTTTAAAAGTACAACCAACAAGTTGCCATTTTTAATCCATGAATTAATACATTTACATTGACAGACACGTGTTTCCTTATTATTTATATTCTGGTAAGACGTCAAAATCATATGTTGTTCTTGAAATAATCATTCGATAGAAATTGACCAACGTTTATTATGCGTTAAATAAATATTATTATCTTGTTTGTTAAACGAAGTTTATCAATTTACAGAAATAACCACAATTGATTTTAAAGAAGTGTATTTCTGTTTTATTCTTTGTTCTGGAAATATGGAAGTTCGACCTAACCTTTCTTTAGTGTTATTTTTAATATTTTTTATACAAATCAAAGGTAATTTAAATCCTGTAGTACTAATACCAGGCGATGGAGGTAATCAACTAGAAGCACGATTAAATAAAAGTCAAAGGGTAAGTTATTCAACTAGTACTAGTATTTTTTTAATATAACTGTTTTTTAGATTCATTATATTTGTGAAAGATCCACAACTGATTTCTTCAACATTTGGTTGAACTTGGAACTTTTAATGCCTCTAATTATAGATTGTTGGATAGATAATATAAAATTGATATACGATAATGAAACTAGAACCACTAGGGATAATGATGGAGTTGAAATACGAGTACCAGGTTGGACAGGTACAGAAGCTGTTGAATGGTTAGATCCAAGTCATGCTTCTAGTGGATCTTATTTCAGCGATATTGCTAATACTTTAGTTGCCATGGGATATGTTAGAAATCAAAGTATAAAAGGTGCACCGTACGATTTCAGAAAAGCCCCAAGTAAGAGTGTTTATTATTCGTTTAAATGTTGTTTAAATTTTTTGTTTTCAAGATGAAAACGGGGATTTTTTCATACAACTTAAGACGTTGATAGAAGATACTTATAAAGACAGTAACAATACTCGTGTGATATTACTTGTACATTCCATGGGAGGACCTATGTCGTTAAGATTTCTAAACATGCAGAATCAAGCTTGGAAAAATCAGTATATAGAAGGTTTAATTTCACTAGCAGGAGCTTGGGGAGGCTCGGTGAAAGCTATTAAAGTATATGCTATCGGTGAGTTTATTTTATTAAATTTAATGGGTTTTATGTTGGTATTTATGGTTTTTTAGGGGATAATTTAGGATCGTTTGCTCTTAGGGAAAGTGTAATGAGGGAGGAGCAAATAACTTCACCTAGTCTAGCGTGGTTGCTGCCTTCGAAGCTTTTTTGGAAACCTGATGATGTTTTGGTACAAACGGATAAATTGAATTACACTTTAAGTAATTTGGAACAATTTTTTCGGTAATTTTAGTTGAAATTTTGGTAGGATTTTTTCAAAAATTTACTTTTTAGGGGGATTGATTTTATGGATGGGTGGGAAATGAGGAAAGACACTGAAAAATATCAGCTAGATTTTCAACCACCTGGGGTGGAAGTGCATTGTTTGTATGGTACGAATGTCCAAACTGTAGAAAGGTGAGTTTTAATTTGAAAAAAAAAAGCTTTTTTCGTGATTTTTATTTTTACAGATTGTACTATAAACCTGGGTACGATTTGACCGGTTATCCGACGCTGATTTACGGCGACGGGGACGGTACGGTTAATCGCCGTTCCCTAGAAGGTTGTCGACATTGGCAAAGTATCCAAAAACAAAAAGTGTTCGTTAAAGAACTACCGAAAATTGATCATTTACAAATTTTGCACGACAAATCGACGCAAGATTATATCAGAGATACCGTGAAAAAATTTAGTAAAAAGAAAAGAAAAACGTTCAATAATTGAATTCGTTAAAAAAATTTGGTTGTGTATACATAAGTAGATGGGCTATGAGAGTTCGACGACCACTATAGGGAAAACAGTGTGTTAGAGAGAGAGAGTCAGGGAGGCAATGTGTGTGACGTTTGACGTCTGTCTCTCTCACACATTTTAGGTGCAGCTCACATCGGTAATGCGCGCGTTCTTTTTGATTTACTCACTTTCTAAGTGAGCTGAGATTTTCCCTTCCCCTTCACCGATGCTGAATGTGATGTGAGGGGGTATCAGTTGGACTTGAGTCGGAAATAAAGTGGAGGGGATGAAGAAATATTTAATTTTGTTTACATATAAACACACAACCTAATTTTTTTTGTGACAAATTATCAATCGACTAAATAAAAGAGAAATAATTATGGATACAATAACATTATTAGATGCTGATACGAATTTATATGTTTTATGTCTCTTATTCACGCATGCGTCGGAAGATCGCGCCTTTCAATTAAGTAGTTCGTTCTTTTTGGTGTTTACTCACTTCACTTTACCTCAGATCACTTTAACTGAAGTGAGCTGAGATCTCAGTCAAAAAGAACACACCTAATGCCTCCACGACTCTCTCTCTCTCTCTCTCTAACGCACTGTTTTCCCTATAGTGGTCGTAGAACTCTCATAGCCCATCTACTTATATATGAATGTTTTTGTTTAAATTAGACGAAGATAGTGTGAAAATATAGAAATACTCATTAAACTAGGCAATTAAAATTTGTTGTTTTAAATATAGAAACAATTGAAAGATAAAAATATTTGCGCTCTAAATAAACTTGTGATATTAATTCTTACGTCCATATTTAATATTTTTATTTTGCTTGGTAACTATATGACTTAATTTCGCGTTTAAACTGTCATTATTCGATCTAAGTTCGTTTTTACCATAACAAACTTAATTGTTCATTAGCAC
The DNA here is from genome assembly GCA_910591675.1 of Galerucella calmariensis. Classification (NCBI taxonomy): domain Eukaryota; kingdom Metazoa; phylum Arthropoda; class Insecta; order Coleoptera; family Chrysomelidae; genus Galerucella; species Galerucella calmariensis. The sequence continues at coordinate 38,703 of CAJUYG010000565.1, read as the reverse complement.
AACGGCCATTTTTATCATAGATACACTAGTCTTCCATTTGTTTATTTACTTTTTGTATTAATTTAAAATAAAAATGTATTTTATGAGTTTTCAATTTTTTTATCCTTAAAAAATTTCCAATTTAGAAACGGGTCGGGAAGAGATCCTTGAAGAAGGACAAATTGTAATTTATTTCATCGAAAACAGGAAGGAAAATGATGATTGATCAAGTACAGGAGACAAACTAGGTACACAGTTAATAAAAAGAACAATTTTTTATCAATTTTATTAACTTTAACTTAATTGCACGAAATCACAAATAATAACACTTCCAATAACATAACCTAAATGCAATTTTAATACATTTTCTTTTGGAGTACCTACAGTCTGTTTCAATAGTAGTCTTGGATTTTTAGCGAGGTATTGGTTATTATTAGACACTCGCTAAAAATCGCCTTTTGCTCCGAACACACCATAGCTATGTCATATGTCAACCTTAGAAGTTGTCAAATGTCATGGAAATGACGTTAGACACTCGCTAAAAATTGCTTTTTTCTCAGAATACACCATAGCTGTCATATGTCAACCTTAGAAGTTGTCAAATGTCATGAAAATGGCGTTAGACACCAGTTATGGGTGATGTTAATAACCATTTTTGGCGTTAATTAACGCTAAGTTAAAAATTGTTTGAAATTAACCACGATTAACAATTTAGCAGCCCACTTAAAAAATAAGAAGAATTTTCAGTGTCACTACACCAAAGCAACCATAGCCCGTGATACTGGTCCAGGTCTATTGAATAGCATTGCGACTGTTGACGATTTCTGAATTCTGGAGCTTTTGTTTGCATCTCAAATAAGCTTATATTATGTCAACATTTTTTTCTATTAACGGGCAGAACACAAACATCTAATAAACAATTCTTTTTTGGTTAAAAATTTATAGTTAATAACTAGTTATTAACCAATGACCGGTTAACAAAATTATTAACCGGTTAATACCCATCACTGTTAGACACTCGCTAAAAATCGCCTCTTTTTTCTCAGAACACAACATATCTATGTCATATGTCAACCATAGAAGTTGTCAAATGTCATGGAAATGGTGTTAGACACTCGCTAAAAATCGCCTTTTTCTCAGAACGCACCATAGCTATGTCAAATGTCAACCATAGAAGTTGTCAAATGTAATGGAAATGGAGTTACACTCGCTAAAAATCACCTTTTTCTCAGAACACACCATAGCTATGTCATATGTCAACCATAGAAGTAGTCAGATGTCATGGAAATGGCGTGTTCGGTAACAAACGTCAAAACTACGCACAAGAAACAACATAACACGACATCGACCAATAAATTAAATATTATACGATAAAAATAAACTGAAAATTCTTTTGCTGTTGTTGTTGTTGTTGTCTCTTCTAATATACACTAAAGCCATCAAGTTTACATTTATGTAACTGTAGTATTTAAAGGCTTTTGTTGTTTTTTTACAGAATATACTTATATCCTTTATAAAAATTAATTAAAAAATTGTATAAAATCTTTTATGCGTTAAGGAACTAATTGTACCAGGTACCAGCAAATGTCATGTGTTGAATATGCTAAAAAATAAAAAAAAAACTTTCAATATATCGACTCAAAACTTTTAATTCGTTCGAAAGCATAACCGCATGGTCATAGGAAAGAGAGAAAGGATGATAATTATAAAAAGAACGTATTTTAAACGTCAATTAGTGAATGTTTACGCAAGCGCAAACTAAAGAATTGAAAGCTCTTGCTGATATATTCCCAAAGCTTTAAAAATATTTCTATGGTTTAAAAGTTACTGCCAATAGTGGAGTTCAGTCTAAGGTCAGTGTTGCCAACAAAAAGTGTTTTTTTCTGACAAGAATGACAGTTAAGGTTTACCATTCAAAACCCAAGAATATTACCAAAATTAAATATAACTGACATTTGACATAACTAGTGACAGAATAACAGAAATGAAATGGTGACTTGCCAAAAGTTCCTAGGTCCCAAAAGTCATTTTAAATTTCAAGATATACTTTCGGGGGTGTATTCGTTATTTTAATAAAGCAATATAGATGTTCGCAATGATAAAAAACAAGCAAAAATCTTATGTTTTGAAAGGTAGACCTTAACTGTCATTCTTGTCAGAAAAAACCACTTTTGTTGGCCACACTGAACTCCTCTATTACTTAAGCCATTGAGTTAGTATATTATCAAGGAGGAGACTTTTGAATGGGTTCCTGTCATTATTTTCATCATTGAGTGACAAGTGACATGTTTATGTCGGGTATAAACAGAACTACAATGTCTTTATATGCAGAAAGAAGCTGCTGCAGCAAGTTATATTTTAAGTAACTGTATCCTTAGGTTATTACAACATAAAAAAGCATATTTAGGGTACATAAAAAAATGTGAAAATCTGATTCGAATCCTAATAAAGCGGCCATATTGGTGCTGGAATAAGCCCCGCCCAGTGAACTCAAATACTGGTAGCGCGGCCATATTTGTGCTGGAATAATCCCCGCCCAGTGAACTCAAATCCTGATAACGCGGCCATATTGGTGCTGGAATCAGCCCCGCCCAGGGAAAACAAATACTGGTAGCACGGCCATATTTGTGCTGGAATAATCCCCGCCCAGTGAACTCAAATCCTGATAACGCGGCCATATTGGTGCTAAAATAAGCCCCGCCAATGAACTCAAATACTGGTAGCGCGGCCATATTGGTGCTGGAATAATCCCCGCCCTGTAAGCTCAAATCCTGATAGCGCGGCCATATTTCTGCTGGAACAATCCCCGCCCACTGAACTCAAATCCTGATAACGCGGCCATATTGGTGCTGGAATCAGCCCCGCCCAGGGAAAACAAATCCTGGTAACGCGGCCATATTTGTGCTAGAATAAGCCCCGCCCAGTGAACTCAAATCCTAATAACGAGGCCATATTTGTGCTGGAATAAGCCCCGCCTAGTGAATTCAGATCCTAATAACGCGGCCATATTAGGTCTGTTCTCACAAGCATCACAGACAGTCTTTGACAATCCGGATTCGGCGCAAAGACCCTAAAACGTTCTCCCGAGAGCACTTTAGGGTCTTCTTCGCGCCGAATCCGGATTGTCAAAGACTGTCTGTGATGCTTGTGAGAAC